>JARFNZ010145260.1:0-10227 GCA_031763405.1 Balanus nubilus
GCTGGAGGCGCTCGTTAAAGACCGGCAAAACATCCGCCGAGGTCGGCAGAGCGAACTGCCGGCGACTGGTCATGGCTACGGTGACATCAGTGGCGTGGCGACAGTAGCAAACGGTGGCCGACAGTAGGAACAGTGGCCTCGAGACGCGCACAGTGGGCAACTGGTCTACAGGGACCTTCAGCGACAAGCGCACTGTTTGGCACTGAAGTATTGGGTCAATTGATCAGTAGTGGATGCGAATGGCCTACAGTGGATATACCAATGGGCCTACAGTGGAAACCAATGGCCTACAGTGGGTACCAATGGCCTACAGTGTTTAAGAATGACCTACAGTGAACACCAATGGTCTACTGCAATGGGACTACAAATACTACCAATGGTCTAATGCAGTGGGTACCAATGGCCTACAGTGGATACCAATGGCCAGCAGTGGACATCAATGGTCCACAGTGGATACCAATGACCTAAAGTGGACGAACGTGAACTGACGGTGGTTGACAGTGACCGACGGTGGCTGACAGTGACCGACAGTGACCTGCATTGACCTACAGTCGCTGTCGGACAGGCGTCGCTGCTGTTACGGTCGTCATAAGCGTCACAGACGTCCCAGACGTCACACGCCGTTTACGTCTCGCCCACAGCCGTTTGGTCACTGGTCCGTGACGTGGCCAACGTCACGACGTCACAGGTGCTGCGCTGGCGCCACAGATGTCACATAAGGCATTTACATCACATACGTTACATAGGTACGAACTAGACGTCACGAGCGTTACATTTGCCATGAGTGCTCGATGCGTCACAAGTATCACAAACGTCACATGCATCACGGGTGTCATATTCGCCACGGGAGTCAAATACATCACATTCATCAATCGTCATTTGCGTCACACGTGTCACAAATACACGTTAGAAGAGCTCCGTGTTCCTGATACGCCCTCGTGATGCCGGATGATGTTGCTCTTTGGCGCGACTGCCGCCCGCGCGCTCCGCTGCCGGCCGATCCGTCATCCGTGGCCCAAATCGCGGCACCGCGGCGGTGGCGTGACGTCACACTACAATGGGCCCGGCTGCAGATGGGATGAGACGTTCGCGACGCGCGGTACGGACATGGCGCACCGGGGACAATCATGGCGCGTGTTCATGGCGGCTAGAGGGTCCGGCGACTTGGCTACTCGGCAGCTTTTAGTCTTGCTGGGCCGCGTTCGGACAATCCATTTGTGTTTGCCCGCCGTAAAGAGAACACCAATGACGTCATATAAACAACGTTGACGTCATACATGGTTTGTCGCCGACCGCGGTGCCGTCGGTCATTGCCAGCGAACGGCCGATTAGCCGTAATAAGGCCAAATTGGCCCGTGTCGCCAGCGCGAAATCGCGTTTTGTGGCCCCGGGCGGCGCTGTTTCCGGCGTCGTCGTGATTTTCCCACGCCCTCGGATGACCCCGGTGAACGCCGAGGGGGTCGGTGTTGGCAATCTCCGACCCAACCACAGACCAGTCGACACAGTGAGGCACAATTGTTTCCGGCGCCTTCAGGCGTAGTGTCGGATATGGCGATTATGTGGACAGTTGAACGTAGGTAGGGAACAACACAAAGAACACGTGTATTGTGGATTATAGCTTGTACGAGTTTTCTAAATGCTGAATCACTGATTTGTTAGCAGCCTCTAAAGCCGTTATCTTATCATAAGGTACCTTCAATGCATATTTTAAAACGAATTTCAAGAAATACGACAGTTCAAAAGTTGTACTTACTTTATCAATCAATGTGTGCCTTCAATGTGTGCCTTCAATGTGTGCCTTTGTGCGTTAGACAACCTTTGCAAAATTTCAGGTTCAGTCTTTCCAATAACCTTCGTAACCTCACTGCAAAAGTTACCTGTCGGTCGCTTCTCTTTCCCGGCTCTCCTCACTCCTGGGTGGAAGGCGATCTGTCGCCGTGTCGGCTGGAGGCGCGGTCGGTACCGGTGGCCGGCCGGACGCGCGACACTTCACCGGAAACTGAGCACTTCCGGCGACCCGGTCCTGTTTTCCGACCAAATACGGCGGCTCTTGTCACTGTCTGAGGCAGAGCGGAGTCGGCGCTGAGACGCCAGTGGGGTGTTTATACTCACTTTGCACGGCGGCGTGTTATTGGCCTGTCGGACGAGCGGCGCCTGTCGTGAATAGCTGGGACACGTTCGTTGTTCTCCGTGGGACAGTTGTCTTAGTTTGTTGTCAAAGGGCATACGGTTAAAAGAGAGTTTCGCAAATTCTGGAGTAACTCTAATACTAAATGAATGGCATTTAGCTTTGAACTTGAAACCTTTATTGGGGACATTTGCATTACACCTTCGTAACAATTTTGGAAGTACACTTTGGATCGTATACTTCAAAAAAGGACTTAAGGCGGATCTAGGCGAAATTTAGCCCAGTTTCGAGTGTCTTGACCAAACTGGAAAATGTTTCTTGTTACAGATTCCCCGCGGGATAGTTAAGCAGGCGAAACTAGGTTTAGCTCAATTTTCTTCAATTATCTTCAATTAAATTTTCTGTCCGTGGCCCTGGGTCCACCTCTTTGAACCTCTCCCGCCCTGTCTGGCTCCCTGGGCCCGCCTCTGTGAACGTCTCCCGCCCTGTCTACCTTCCTGGACTCGCTTCTGCCCTCGCTGACTCTCCGACCATCCGCTGTATGTCTGTCTTCGTTCGCCGCGCCACCGCGCCGCCCGGGCCATTGGCGGTGACCCGTGACAAACACCGCCTGTCGCCGCTGCGCCATATCTCACTCGCCCGCGCCGTTAGCGCCGCACTGCGCCACGCCCGCCGCCGCCGGCAAGTGGCGCACACCCGCGCCGCCCTCGCCTCCCGCGCGCCGCGCCGGGCATCGTGCCAGTAGTGACGATAAATGGCGCGGATGGCCGGCTGGAAGCAAAAAGTGACGCTGGCGTGTTATCTTTGGGAAAGGAATTAATTGTGAGTTGGATTTTGTCTCGCGCAGGATGACAGTAGTAAATTTTGCGAAAATTGGGAAGAAAGTGTTCTACAAGGTGGGAAAGCGTTTTTTAGGCTCATTATCAAGAATATGATTAATAAAAACCTTAGCCTCATACTAAATTATATATTTAATGAAAGCGAGACAAAGAAAAGATATGAGGCTAAGGTTGTTATTAATCATATTCTAGAAACTGTTCTGTACGATGACGACGGAATTATTGTTTGGAATATCTAATAACACCAAATACAGGTACCTATGTTCCCTTAAGGACCAAGACCCTCAAATCTAACAGGAGGAAGTTGCACTTTCCGCACAGTTCATGAGGATGTTTACCCATGAACTTGATGGGATTTCTCTGCTCATCATTCTTGCCGCTTTTATCCCAGACCCATGTTGTATTAGGTAAACGACATTAAACAAATTAATATCTCTTTTGGCGTACTCGCATAATCTTGCAGGATTGCATTGCGTTAATTTAACGTAAAATAGATGCAATGAATTTGGGACCTTCAAAAAACCGCGATCGCTATCAGCACAGTGTTTGTACCGTCGAGACGTTGCTCTTATTGTTCCTGTTCGTCGGCATGTAACAGTGATGACGTCATCTTGTTATACCTTGTTGAAGTTGCTATTATTCCATTTAATTGTCGCACCTCCCGCACCATTCTCTGGAATGCTGTGACATTCGTAATTCCGACATGCTGTAATATTTGCAATGGAGAATAACATGACATAGATTACACCAGAATAACACAATTTACAGCTCAGCTAACGACAACTTACAGCATTGACGTCAGTGTATCATGCCTTCTGAGGGAATGATGAACTCATGATTTTTAAAAGCTGGTTAGCTCGTAATTGTCAGTCCTGCTTTCACTTCAGAGCACAAATAATACCCGTTTGGCAAACCTTCTCCTCTTCTCGCCCTTCTCTCTTGACATCCTTATTTTTCTCCTCATTCTTCTTTTCCCGGCTCTCCCCAATCACCACGCCCCTGAGCAGACCCAACCCTTCCAGCTGCCTTCTGGACCCATGCTCCACTATTTGACCAGGTCTGCCGCTCCTCTGCCCCGCACCACCCGAGAGCTGCCCGGGTGTGCACTGTGCGCTGGCAACTTCGTGGGAGAGTCTGCAAAACCGGCTCTCTGGCGGCTCCTCTGACATGCCCTGCCTGTACCGGGAAGTGAGGGCGCACGGGACTCGGTTCACTCGCCGCCAGGCACCGTCCATGACTGACCATTGACCATCGCTGCCGCCGCCGCCGCCGCCCGCCGCCCGCCGCCACTGCTCGCCGCCCGCGCCGCTGTCGCTGCTGCTGCGTTGCAGTGTTGTGTGTTGCAGTGTTCTGGCGTCTGCAGTGGTCTGGCGTCTGCAGTGGTCTGCAGTGGGGTCAGTGTTGCAGCGGCTGCATTAGCGGCGGTGATGGACACTCGCTGATCGTTTAGAGGTCGTCAGGGGGGAGGGGGGTCAGAGGGTCAGAGGGCGGGGTTTACTTTACAGGGAAGACTGAGTATGTTTAAAACTGAGTCGACGCGCCCAGAAACACAAATATCATCATCAGATTGGCCGCCTCGGTACCTGATCCATCGCTGTGGTCCAAGTGAACCTTGAATGAGTCCCGGTCGGTTGTCCGTCTCCCTCTCGGGCCTGTCTTGGCCAGTGACCGAACCGAACACGCATCAAATATCTGCCAAATCCCTTCCAAACCCCTTCTGAACCTCGACCGCACCCCGGCCAAACTTCAACCCAAACCCTTACCGGACCTGAAACAAACGACCTAAACCCCGACTAAACATTTACCAAACCGTGAACATTCCCAGGCCTTGGACCGTTTCTTGGCGGAACTCTAAACCTAATCTGTAGTCTGTCTCGTATGCAGCCGGCAGCGAATACAAAGATATATTCCAGACAGCAGATTTCAAAGGCCCTGTGCAGAGCATGAAGTGAGAGATCGCTTGTAAGCGATATGAGATGCCAGGCGCCTCCATGCACCGTGAGCACAAAAGCACATGGGCGGACAGTTCCTGATATCTTAGATTAGGTATGTTCAACAGTGCTAATGATACTGAGTCATCCCGTTGTTGTTTTGACTTTGTGCTATTGCGAATTGATAGTGGAATGCCACATGCACGGAAACGCTAAGTGAGCTTCTTAGTAAGAATGAGATGACATGGGAATTTGATGCAGAAAGTACGCATCGAAGCCTTAAGCCAGGCCGTCTCTGAAGATAAAGACGCCGGGTAATGGGCACCTACCTACTCTTATGCCTTTTAACAGACTTGGTTCGATTTCTCTCAACGCATCGTATACATTTGCATACATGCATGTGAAAATCATCCTCATGCCTGATATGCGATTTCAGTAGGCTGCACAAATATGAACGTATCGACGCACGAGTGACATTCTCCCTTATAACTGGCCCAAGCAAACGCTCCTGTCCCCTGTCCGCATGGTCCTGTATCCGCCCTTGTTCCCTCCCCGGGGGCGGATGCTTGGCTCGCCCGTGCGCTAATCCAATCAGTGGACGCAGACCTATTAGCTAAATCCCGCACGGAACGGTCCATTGTTTCCTCATTACGGTACTGGTCGGGACGGGGGGGAGGACGCGGGGAAAGAGAGGAGAGGGGAGGGGGGGGGGGTCCGGTCTAAACTCCGAACAGGCACCTCCAGGGTCATTGCCAGGCGTGCGGCTCAGGGCTGGACACAATCGTGAAAAAGGTGTCGAGCGTGATCTGCGTTTTAAGACTTGTAATTGTCTCGGGAGAGTCGAGCGAAAGGAGTTGACGCGTCCGCGTTCTAGGCGTGGCCGTCGGATGTTCTGTCGAAACAGATGGGTTGGGCTGCATTGGTCCGTGATGCTGCATTTTCCAACAGCTATCTGATCGTCAAACTCTTACTGCTAAACAAAGGGAAGTCGGTGGTTGCACAAGGCTTTTAGACGTTCATCGGCCAGCGCGTTTGCTGGGATGCGCCATCTCGATCGTGTTCTATGGCCTAGACGGCAGAGTCCGTGACGATCTTACGTTGCGAAAGCTCACCCTTTCTCAACCCGGTCTGTTCGGCGCCGGCTGGTGGCTTCAGATGAAACGATATGTAGAGACCGGGCAATGAGTTTGTGTGTGTAGCGGCGGGGTGGGGGGCGGGGGGGGGGGGCGAAATTTATTAGAGAGCATTCATGGAAAACAGTTTTACTTTTCATGATAATCGGCTCTTTTTATCGGTGTTGTAAAGATACTTTACGAACAGGCTTCACATATATTTTCAGTATTCCACACGAATGCGGATGGGTTGGAGCCAGTTCCGCCCACCTGCATATGCTTCAGCAGGCTTCAAGCTCGATGAAGCTACCTGGCGAGTACCAACGATGGTGCCCTGAAGCAGACCTGTCCGAACGCAGTGGCGATGGTGGATCTGACGGTTTTCCGAACGCGCCCTCGCACCCACGGTCACCGAGGCCTCGGTGACCCCACCAGTGGCCCAGATTCACGCCCATTGTTGTGGCTACACACCGTGGAACCCACCGCAGCTGTGGTACCAGCCAGACTGACCACCGACCAACTGACCACTGACTTCCGACCACGCCCGCGGTACGCCGCTGACCGCTGACAGTGGGAGGGGAGAGTGGGAGGGAGGAGGAGGAGGAGGGAAGGGGAGAGTGAGAGGGAGGGGACGGGTTGGGTGCAGCCGGTGTAGAACCGTTCCCACCGGATTTCGGTTCACCCACGGCTGCGTTCGTCATCGTGTCGCCTCGGATGGTGGCAGTTTTCACATACGCCATAGATGGCAAACGTTTTTTTTGTTATCGCAAAGGGCGCTTTTGTTCTCTCTTTGCACCACACATTTTTACGGGAACTTCGTTTATCAATGTCGTGCAAGGGCAACAAAGCACGACTCCATCACTGTCAATTTCGGGCTAAGAAAGTGGCACGTGCTTCTTTTCTTTTGAATGTGGGTTGTCCTGAGGGGGCCCTTTCCTTTACGGAGGTATCTGAGGTTGTGCGAGTGTCGCCTGAGTGATTTATGGACTTACGTGTCCTGGCTCAGAACTGTCTGAAGTATCTTTAACTTGGTATTGTTGTGAAATGTATTTCACTGTGCGATACATTTCCGAAAAAACTTTTGTTTAAATAATCTTCGGAAGATTATCTTCGAGCGGCAAGTTGCGTGATCTGAACCCATGCTTCACCGCCATACGGACGCGATCACGGGAGAGGGGCATTGAACTTTGACCTTTAATGCGCAGTGCTGTTTACGTGCCTCGCACGGCAGCCGACGGTGGCCGCTGCTGCGTGCTCGAGCGGCGCTCGAACACTGCTCGAACGCCCCTGGATTGTATCGAAAGCCGCTCGAACACATCGCTCGAACGTCGATTTGAGCTCTCAAACACCTGTGTGCGTGGCTGCGTGTTTAATTTTCTGGTTCAGTCTAGGGGGGCCACTCAAACACGGCGTCTAGCAACACCCCAATGACGGATCTCTCTTCCCTTCCCCTATCCCTTTGCTTGGACGCCTCGAACGCCTCCAACATCTGACTCTGTCGTATCTTATTTTCCCGTTCAACTCATGGGGCGCTGTTCGACTATCGCCATGAGTACACCCAAACTTTGCTCGTACGCCGCTCTAAAACCGCCTCAAACTCCACCCACTCAGACTCGGCTTCTTGCTCGGACGCCACCCGAACGTCGCCGTGGAGGCTGGAGCGCCGTTCTGCACGACTCGGCCTGTCTTATCTCCCGTCCCGGCGCCGTTGTGTTCCGGTCGGGTGCGCCAAGAGCGCCGCGCCTGGACCGTGTTCCCACGAGGCCCGGCGCTCACGGTCACAGGCCGCTTCGTGCCAATCATGGTCGGGTGGTCATTGCGACAGTTGCGCCGCGCGCCGCGCGCCGCACGCCGCACTTGGGGTTGGCCCTGTGGGTGGCCGGGCGGCGAAGGGTGGCGAAGGGTGGGAGGGAGTCGTTGGGTTCAAAAGTTTTCTTAAAGTTAGGTTTGGTTGATTTGTTGAAGTAGATAAGAAATAGGCAGTAGCAGCCTAATTAGGTCCAGCTCAAGTCCAATAGGCCGTGAACTGGTTGATGTCGAATTGACATGTTTGCCGATTTAGTAGAAATTTGAAAAAACTTCTATGAATGAAAATTTGTTTTTGTTATTTCCTTTGGTTTGATCATTGCTCCGCAAGGAGGCAGATGTAATACATTTTCGGAACTTGCAAGACTTTGTAGTATTCTCTCCCGGATCTGGACGTTCTGATTCCTGTAAGTGAGTCAGCCGAGGCGGATCAGTCACGTGTCTCCAGCCAGGGCGGCTCAGTTCTGCAACTTTCCGTCGCCGCTATCACTGCCCCCCCCCCCCCTCCTCCCCCGCTACCCCACACCTCGCTGGGGAGCAACTCGTGACTCGGGGCTTACGAGCGGTCGTCCTGCCCTGGTCCCGATCAGTCCAACTCGACCGACCTCCCCCACTCCGGTGGACCGACCGCCCCCACCACGGAACTCCGCCGAACCGATCATGGATTCCACCTAACCGATTGGGACTCCGCTGACACGTTCAGAGACTGCGCCGAACCTATCCAGGACTCTTCAAACCCACCCGCGGGATTTGTCAAATCGCTATTCTTAGGGAGTTGGTGGAGTTGTTTGGCATAATTGTATAGAACACCCATCTTTAATCGGCCTATTGAGTACTTATAATGCAAGTTTCTGGGTCTCAAAACGGCCTCTTTATGCATTTTCCCCATGCGTCTACCATGTGCAATAGCATCCCCCTGCGTCTCCTCGGTTGGCCATCTCGTCGTCTCCGCAGACCACTCCGCAAGTGTATATAGCCCATGAAATGTATATAGTGTATCTGCTCCGCATGTGTATATAGACAGTAGCCACCCGGATGCTGTCATCACGTCATTGCTAAGCGTCACCTCTATAGATGTCATCACTCGGCGTCATCACTGGGGGCCCGAGAGAGAACAGCGTGCAGCGGTCCCCATGGTGCAGCCGGCAGCGGTCGGACCGCTTTCCAGCCCGGCATCACGTGACCTGTCCGGTCGGGGGCGGGCCGGGGTCACGTGACCCTCGAGTGAAAGTGTGGCGTTGTTACTTGCACGGCAGACGAGGCAGCCTGTAGTCAGTCAGGACGGCCGATGGCCTCTCACTCACCGGGACATAAGGGCTCTTCGGCTAGAGATTTAATGGATCTTACTGGGTCTTTAACCCGGGACATAAGGGCCTTTCGCTAGATACTTCATGGGCCTATGTGGCCCTTACCCGGGAACAGAAGCCACCTCTCGATATCGTCGCCATGATTTCGAAATTGGAGTCGCATGTCAAAATAGGAAAAAAATGTACATAGAGACGTACGAGCAAAATATCCCATTGAGTAAATCTCTCCCAAGTAAATCTCCCCTCTCCCCATTGAGTGCGCGTGTCGGGTCACACGGCGATAGTATGCCTGCCATGTCGGCCATGTCGTGGCACTTTCGCCGCCAGTGAGCGATCAACTGCATCGTAACTCGTAACTCGTAACACCAAGGACGCCGCTGCCGAGC
This sequence comes from Balanus nubilus, assembly GCA_031763405.1. NCBI lineage: Eukaryota > Metazoa > Arthropoda > Thecostraca > Balanomorpha > Balanidae > Balanus > Balanus nubilus. The sequence continues at coordinate 9,510 of JARFNZ010145260.1, forward strand.
GTCGAATGCTTCCATTGAAAATGTGAATTTGATATTACTTGCATCGTGCCCACTGCCCCTCGCAATGCGTCTGAGTTATGGGATGTTGGAGCTGCGACTGGCAGCATGAAAGGGACGAACCATCATGTAGAGACAGTTACTGGGTATTGTTTCCATTTTGCCGCTACATGGCTCAGTCATTGGCAGAACATCACATTTTCCAATCATTTTTCAACCTGAGACTTGCTCATTACTTTCCATCTCGATCATTGACTGACTCTGAGATCAAACTGCACGCACATACAGCAGCCCCGCTCCATTGCACTTTCGACCATCTTCTGGTCCCTGGGACTACGGACATCCCATCTTCTTCTCGTCCCCACCTTGATGGTCCTCTCCCCACTCACCTCTCACACCCACTCCACTCACCCACTCACCGCTCACACCCACTCCACTCACCCACTCACCGCGCACCCTTGTCTCCACCCGTCGCTCGACGCCGTGCCGCTCGGTGCCAACGCACGGTAACGATGACAACGACGAGCGCGCTCCCCGTCCCCGTGCGTTATCACCGCTGCCATCGAGGTTGTCGTCTTCTAGGAACCATCAGGCGTGAGCCGAATCGTTAGCTGCCGAGCAAACGATGTTAGCGGTACCAGCGTGCGATGGCGGTGGCGATGGCGGTGGCGGTGGCGGTGGCGGTGGCGGTGGCGGTGGCGGTGGCGGTGGCGGTGGCGGT
>JARFNZ010145271.1:0-18105 GCA_031763405.1 Balanus nubilus
CCCCCCCCCCCCCCCCCCCCCCCCCCGAAGCAGTCCGTACGAAGGCTAAAGGAGGATAAGCGGGGACATGGATAAGTAATGTATGTAAAAAGCGTGAATGATGGTATTACATAAACATCAGGTAACAGAAGGCTAAGTACTTGCTTATGTTTTCCTGTTTATTGACCATGTTTAGTGTTAATTTCACACCTCATTGTCACAATATGTGTTCGGTTTCCCTTTGTTAAATATGCCTTATCCTAAGGACTATTTATCATTTTTGGAATAATTGTAAATACGATAATCTTGATGCACATGATTTGCCGTTTTTGTTTCATATTTACTCTGTGACGGTTATAATGGATGATATTAATATGTATCCCAACTACCTAGGCTTTTTAAAATTATTTTCACTTATTTTTTCCTTCAAAATCGGTAGGTTTGGTAACTACTTCGAAAATCTATTTGTTATTAGGCTTTCAAAGGCTGGTATAGGCTTGGCTTTGGTTTTCATGTAAAATGAAGGTGACATGACTGTTATGTACAGTTCATATCCTGCAAGAAAGACAGTATTTTATTTATTGGCAGTTTTAAACACGTTGGACGGAAATCATGGAATATGGAAACCCATTCATGAAACTTCAAGAAAGAATGATTCAATACAACTGAATTATGCATGTTTTTAATCGCTCACCGAGTGTGAAATCGTCGTCCGATTATTTAAGAGATTGAGGCGCATTGAGTAATGCAATAGGAAGTGATCAGAAGCAAGCGTTATATGGCGGTATTAGGTAACGGAAAATGATCGTACAGTTCACATGTCAGAAACTTCTTCTTACAATAAATCAGTTTGAGAAAAGAAAATATTTTGTTTTATAGAAAACTTAAAGAAGAATACTATAGTTTTCTATTCCAAAACTGATTTCTTAAAAAAGAGGTTTCTTAGTTCTGGAATGTGTAGGGTCGTTTTCTACTACCTTATATTAGTACATTACTATGTCATCCATCATCGCTCACGTTGTATGATAGCTTCGTGGCCTCAAAAGGTATAGGACATAGGAATAGATGTCCGACCAGAATCGAGTGTGTACGTATATCTCCCAACATACTTGTTTTTTTCTTATGACGTGTCATGTTACTACTGACAAAACTTATTTGTTATTCGGCACAAAAAGTCAACATTCATGACGTAATAATACGTGGGCTAATATAACAACGTGAAAAATGCTTTAGAAGAAATAACAGACGGATAATAAAAAACGTTGTCCGAAAACATTCACTTGAACAGTTTTTGCTACATCCAGTCATCAACTTAAACTGCTTTCGAACTTCATTTTTACGCCTTCACCAGTCTCATTTCCCATTCTCTTTCGGACCGTGTCACTAAAGCTGGCCCTCGAAGATGGTAATGTGGGCGGCTCAATGGCTAGTTTATGACCCTGTAAGTGAACAATCGCGTATTCGGGCCAGAGTCGAGGACAATGGAGTGCGAGGCCGACCCGAATTTTTCGTCTGTCTCCGTTCTGTTGTCTCCGGTTCCCCGGAGGAAAGAGTCACGTCCCCCGTTCTTTGAATAGGCACGCCCATTTCCCAGTGCCCTGTGTCATCTGCCGCTGGTATTTTCTCGAACGTTTCCACTTCCTATTTTCTGTGTATGCATTCTCCGGATGGTTATATGCCGAATACTTTTTCTTCGCTGTGGTTACTTCATACTCAATGTGAAAATTAGGCCCGAATATTTTGGTGCGGACTTAGCGGCGAAAACAGAAGCAAATTACGTGAACCATCATCCGTCAATGTCTTGCGTTCTTCAAGCTAGGTGTTCTGGTCTTACTCGTTTAAAATCTCGTACTTAACAACAGAAAAACACTGTTCAGTATATTCCCTGCTCATTTGCAGGTGTCCATTGTCTGGTGTCCAATATCCGGTGTCCAGTGTCCTGTGTCCACTCCGTCCTGTTCCGTTCCTACTCCGTTCCACCCAGGCGGGTCTGTTTCTAGCCGGTCGGCTCCTCCAGTCCAGTCCAGTGCGGTCTCCTCAGTCCCCAGACCAGTCCAGTGCGGTCTCCTCAGTCCCCAGTCCAGACCAGTCCAGTGCGGTCTCCTCAGTCCCCAGTCCAGTCCAGTCCAGTGCGGTCTCCTCAGTCCCCAGTCCAGTCCAGTGCGGTCTCCTCAGTCCCCAGTCCAGTCCAGTGCGGTCTCCTCAGTCCCCAGTCCAGTCGGTGACTGAACTCTGACCGAGTGTGAGTCGCCATCACCGAGTCAGACTATCAGATCAGCCGCTCTCCTTTCCAGCTACCCGCCATGCAGCAAAAAACACTATTGCCTGTTAGTCCCACACAAATTAGTCAGCTGGTAATGACATACAGTCGTGGCGTGTGGGCTTATCACACATGCTCTCCGAATCCATTTCAATCCAGTTCGGCCTCATTTAAAGTTAACGCGTGGGCTCGAATGGATTGCTAATTTGAGTAAAACAGTAGTTGCGGCTGCGGACCGGTCGGTTCGACTTGCGTGTCTGAGCCAATAGAAAATCACCTGTAATGATGGGATTCCGCAGGGGAGAGGCGTCGACTATGGTGGTTTGTGTTTGGTGAGTTTGTCCTGGCCGGCATGTGACCTCGGGACCCCGCCTTCATGCTGGCCCTGGCTCGGACGGGGTCAGGAGCTCGCTCGACGAGTGCCCAGGCATGAGACAATGCGGGGTCTCGAGCTGGGTTAATACTGTATTCCGCCAAGCTGTCGGTCGCATTTTAGGCATGAGAAAATGAGCCGGGTAATTTATTCGGGCTACATATTTTTAGACTAAGCGTCCCTTCCATTTTACAGGCCGATAACATCGGTTACCTCTACCGCTACCTCTTTCCTGAATTTAAATTGGGTTTCGACATTCGGATGCTGGGTCGTTTTATTATTCGGCGATGCCTTTTCTCCCTAATTAACGGTCAACTGGGAGATATCTCTGGAGCTATTATATTTTAACCCGTAGTCTTCGACGGCGACGAGCGCTTGAATATCAGATGCGTACACCTTTCGTCAGCGCGGCCGGGCGGCGGACGCGGTCACCGGCCGCCTCATGCCGACCCCATTCGCCGCCGCCGCGCCGCCGCCGATCGGACCGTCCCCGTCCCGTTCGTCGCCCCTGCGCCATCCATCGCCGTCCAGCCAAGGTCCGCCGCGATCGTCACCTCGCCTCTCCCGGACTGTCGGCCTCTTTCCTTTCCCTGGCGGGCGGGAAAGAGCAGCCCTCCTCGCTCATCCTTTCCAGACCGTCCCGCGTCCCGCCCGCCGCTGCCCAAAGGTGTAGGCATTATTTTATTTATCTGAAATTCGCCGCTGCCGCGGGTTCCTCTGAAGGCCGACCGTTTTTTACGGGCCTTATTTATTTCGTCGGACGGGGTCGGGCGAGATGCTGGCCGGCGAATTAGGCAGGAATGCCGAGCGGAGTCGCCCGGTGGCGGCCGCCGGGCGGCGCCGAGAGGAGGCCGACCAGCCAGCCAGCGCGCGGAAGAGTTATAATGTTACCTTTTCAAACCACCAGTCGGCCAAAAGAGATCGAACAGGTATGAAATTATGTGGCGGAGATCGCTCCGCCGCCTGGGAAGGGTTCGGCTTGTGGATAATCAACCAGAAAATAGGAAACCACGGCGGTGAGGCGGGCCTATCGGGGACAAAGGGGCAGGCCGGTTCGTCCCGCACTGCCCCCGGCGGGCCGACGTAAAACAATCCGGACAGGGCCGCTTCAGAGCGACGCTCCCGCCACCGGATCGACACTGCTTCCCCAAAAACAGCGCGCTACTGAATATGCGGCTGCTTCCCACGGAGGCGCTTTTTTCTCCCTCGGATGCATTATGGAGCATTTTTATCGGCAACGCAGTGGTCTCAATAGCGGGGAATTCACACGGCACTCTCGACCGCCATAGAACGGAGCTTTTTAGCGCGACGGAGGGAAACCCGGCAGCTTCGCACCTTGGCATTCCGGAATTTTTATCAACAGCCTCTCCACCTTGCGCTGGGCGGTGATTTTTTGCCGCCTTTGTCGTCGTTTCCCGCGCCTCCCGGTTTTGGCGCGGCAGAGTGTTTTACGGGGGGTGGACGCCCTCTCACCGCCGCTCTCATGGCCTGCTTGCGAACCGAGAATTTCCTGCATACGGGAAAAATTTGCATTACAAGGAGCCGGTGCACCTGACCAACTCTGCATACTAAAACAGGGTCCTCCGCGCGCAGAAAAAGACCGCTCGCCCTTTCATGCCTGACATTATAAATATTTTACCTTTTACCGTAGCCGCCTACGTCTGAAAGGATCCATTTGCATATCCCGGTTGAGAACCTGTGAATAGATTAGCGGAAGGTCAGCCGGGGAAAAACGCCGCCGTGGAGTTGGCGCGCCGGGCCGAGAAATAAATCACGGCGTCGTCAAAGGGCGGGCCGAACTTCGAAGAAATGTGTCCACTGCGCCGAGGGCTGCTCCGGAGATTCCGCGTCTCCTCTCCTCTGCGTCTCTCAGAGCGCGCGAACGGGGCCAGATTACCAGGCGCCTCGCTCTGTGAATACATTAGGTGTCTGTCGAGACTGTGTGACCCTGGACTGGCCAGGCCGTCTGGGGACGACTGGGTTCATAGGAGACGGGCTGCCCGGCCGACTGCAGAGAGACCGAGACGGCGTGAACTGAAAGGAGCCGCGCGGGGGTGCCCCGAGCCGGAGATGGTCGGCTGGGAGGCGGGCAGCCGGGAGCTGGGACGATAGAGGTGATCACAAGTCAGCTACGATGTGGACGCGTTTCTTTAATCTGAAGAATGCATGTGAGGAATGTGATTCCTTTGTGATTCCTTCGACGTGCTGCTTTGCTGTTTGTAGCATACAAGTCAAAACTGAAAAGAGTAGATCGACTCAACTTCATGCCTTCTTTGTCATATGTTTGTGGAAATAAACGGGCGTTATATAGAGAGCTTTTCTGAGTCACACTTATTCCTGTGTTGTATCTAAGCCATTACTGAACCGTGTTTCTAAATTCAGTTTCAGATTTTACCTTAGATTGGTACAGGCCTAGATAGCATAACACCTGGTGTTAGGTTATCAATGATGCAGGGTCCCAAGAGGAAATGTATAAGCACATCTTTATACCTAGCTATTGAATAGGTTGCTTCGCAGAAGTTATTAATGTTCACATGTTGCACAAATGTAAGAATGTAAACATGGGTAAGACATCGGGCAATCCCCGATTATGAATTTTATGATAATCATTATTTAGGAAAAACTAAGGCGCTTTGGTATTATTGGTACAATGCCCTTGACAATGTTTCACATGCAAAAGAGCCCCATTGTATACAAGTTTATTTGCATGCGATAAGTATGTCTGCAATTGCATGTCAGATATTTTACCAATATTCAGTTAAAAATTGCCCACATCACCCTTTGGCCAACACTTTTGACTAAGAATTTTGACTTGGTTGACTTAGTAGTTTCCTGGTGGTCTTATTATCATATATTGTCATACAACCGTCACTCCCAACATCACACCTATCACCGTCACACCCTCCCACCGCCTCCCCCAACCGCCACCCCTCCCAACGTCACCCCCTCCCACCATCACTCCCTCCCCACGTTCGCCCTCCCTCTTGATGACATTCAGCAGGTCCGGTCGGGCAGCACAGCTCGTTGTAGTGTTCAACGACGGGTTCTCAACAACACGCCCGGCGCCGGCAATAACCCGATGCATTCAAAACAGATCAATATTCATCACCGAGCACGCCGGCGCCCGCTGTTGGATAAATAGATCACTATCGGGGCCGGGTTTTTGCCGCCCGTCGCTGTCCTTGTCCGGTCGACCGGGCGGCGGGCGACGAGCGGGCTGCTCTCTCGACGAGCGGGCTGCTCTCTCGGCGAGCGGGCTGCCCTCTCGGCGAGCGGGTTGCTCTCTCGGCGAGCGGGCTGCTCTCTCGACCAGCGGGCGCTGCCTCGACTCGACTCAACTCGGCTCGGCTCGGCTCGGCTCGGCTTGGCTTGACCCGTCTCCCCTGGGCTCGGCTCGGTTTGGCTTGGCTTGCTTTATGTACTCTTCTCTTGATTCCGGCATCCTTCGACACCGCCATCACCACCGCCGCCGCCGAACCGCCTCGCTCGCGAGAGCCGCCCCTCGCCGGCTGACTCCATGTTGTGCCCTGCAGCGAGCGAGCTCCAACCCTCTCCTGCCGACGCGCCGGCCATCAAATATGCATCTCCGGCGCGCTGCAACACGCCATTGGCTGCGCTGCCACCCTTCATTTGAATGTGCGCCAATAAAACGACACTGGCGTTTTTTAGAAGGGGTGGGACTAGCGGGCCGCGCCGGCGGCCGGTGCGGAGAGTTTTTGCCGATGTCGGCCGGTTAGCTCGTGCCTGGAGTGGTGTCGACGCGCGCCGCCGCACCGCCGCGCCGCTGATTCACAGTTTGTGAATTAGGCACCGCTCGTGAGCGCTTTGTTGGTGGCCGGCGGCGGCGGCAGCCGGCGCGTGGCCCCCTCAACCCTATCCCCCGACGTCACGGGCGGGTGGCCGGGGCCGGGGGGAGGGGAGGGAGGGGGATGGAGAGGAGGACGGGAGGCCAGGGGGCCACCTGAGGCCGGTCCGCCGTCCGAGTGGCCCTGAGATGTGGAGCAGGGAAGGGAGCTCTGACCCTGCCGCTCCGGAAGGGACGGTTTAGTGTTACAGGCAGGCAGGGTTTGACCGCCGGCTCCAAGACCGGACCGAGCAGCCGAGCTGATGAAGGGGAGTTTATAACTGGTCACGTCGTTCAGTGGCTACCATTTTTTCCCCAGATTCCATGAACTGTTGACTATGCGTGGCGATAATAAGCGTTCTACTTCCTCGCTGGAGATAATAATACTATAAGGAAGGTATCTTGTCGGCAATTTCTATACTTCACTCTTAGTTTATAGTAGGTAGGTTAAAAAGAACACAATTCTCACGCCTAAGTGTATCGTCAAAATGTCTACCTTAGCCGTGATAATTTATCTTCTGATAGATATGTGGATTCGGATTCCGGCATATTCGGACAACTAAAGGCACATACTATTTAGACGACCACAATTTACTTGTGAGGGTAACAGGAAACGTAGGCAGCACCAGAAACGGCACATGTCTTAACAGCAAGCTTGGCATCATGTTGACGGCTTCTTCTATCGTTGGCCATGGCAGGCGGCGTCCCTTCCCCTTACAGTGACGCCAATAAAGAACTCCGGCATTCCCAGGCAGAGACGGAGACCTACAAACTTTCAAGCTGATACTGGTGTCATTGGAAAATAATTATAATTTGCAGCTTTGCATTGTTTTGTTTCTATTTAATCATTCTTCAGAATGTCAAATTGGAGTAATGAAGAAGCAATGCTCAAATCCGCCAAGCCGCTCTCGTACAGTTATTGTGAAGGTGTCTTAACATTTTCGGAGGCACCACTTCGGTGAAGTAATACAGCTGCAAATATGTAAATCGCAGATTGTGCTACTTCTATTTGTATTAGTTGTTGATGTGACTCTTCAACGTTCTAACCTTTTCCTTCCAGTTATATCCCCTTTGTTCATATTCGGACACAAGAAATTGCCTCGATATCATCAAATTCGACAGCTTCAAGATATCACAAGTTTAAACTTGTGTTTCCTTTCTTTTGAGTACTTAATGTGAAGTCAACTGAACAAATGTATCAGTGTACTTAAGAACTCCGATTATAGCTATTAAACGCTGATAAACTTCTCAATATTCTCAATTTCATCATTTTGGAGTCTCCGGTATCAACAGTCTGATCACTGAACCCTACTTGCGCCACCTCCAGCGCATGCAACCGTATTGTAGAACAAGTTCACCATTTTCATCCGGGATCAGCGGCGCACATTCACTGTATTTATATTTTTACGATCATTACATTTACTGCAGTAAGCCACATTTGAACGCTAACGACTCGGAGATGAAAAGAAGCAACACTATCTCTGTCGCCGGCTCCCCACTGGCCACCGTTTTGATAAAGCGAGGTGGCGAGTTCTGTTGGCCCCTCCCCGACTTCTCCCAGGTCACCGGCCGGCCACCTACCATCGTCCCCCTCGCCACTCCCCAAAACTGCCCCCTCCGAGGCCAGCCTTCTCACCTCCCTCCCTCCCCCCCCCCGAGCCCTTCCATCACCTGGCGGGCCAACTCCGTGCTAAACGCCCCCTTATCATTTACGCAATCTGCGGTTTATTTACCTGAGCGCCTGCAGCGCCATCTGTGCTGCCGGCGGCGAGGCCGGCCAGTCGGGGCGGACCACCGGCCGGCCGCGCCGAGCGGGAAGGGTGCCTGCTGACCGGTAGGGGGCGGCGCTTCGCGGGCCGCCCGCCGCCGCTGCCGCCGCCACCGGCACCGCCGCAGCCGCCGCGCGCAGTCCCGCACGTGTGGAGGTAGCGCATGCGCGCATGGTGATGGTGTTGTGCGGTACGAGCTCCGATCAGCCGATGAAGAAAGTTGAGAGGTACGCGGAGAGTTTCGAACCCGGCCCGGCCATGTTCACCGCTCAGCACCCGCCCAGCGGTGTGGCGTTAGGTGAGTGTGACGGGGTGATGGGGTGGTGTGATGTCGGGTGACGTGCTGGGAGGTGGTGTGATGTGGGCTGATGTGATGGGAGGTGGTGGCTAGACTGGTCGACCGGCACCGACGTCCAGTTCGAGTCACCCAACTTGTAGGCTCGCCCACCGCGAGGACTTCTCTTTAATTTTACCTCTGTTCCGCGTATTATTACATCAGAACTAAACCTACCTCACTGAAAGCACTGATAATAACTGAGCCGTCATCGTCTTTTGAGTCCACAAATCCACACCCTCACCTGTCTCTCTGGCCTCTGCCCGTGGAAGCCATTCGGTAGACTGAGCGCCATCGGCGACGCCTCAGCCCTGTCCCTGTCGGCGACAGCTGCGGTGACTGTGTCGGCGGCCGGCCGCGGTACCGGTCCCGTGTTTGCCGACCTGACTACCGTCGGCGGCACTCCGCGGCTTGCTCGTCGGGCGGGTTCTGTGGAACGACGGGGGACAAATCACACTGCTGGCTTCACTCTGTGTTGTCCCGCACCACCAAACTGCCCTCTCGTCCGGCCAAATCGGGTGTCGGCGGGTCCCGTACGCAATGTCAGGTCACGCGCCGTTCTGTGCTGTGCTGTTTGTCTGTCGCCGCCCTTCAGATTTTGTCCCCATCGAGTTTCGTCCTGTCCGGTCCCGTCCGTTACCGTCCCGTCCCGTCCCGTCCCGTTCCCCCTCGACCCGTTCCGTCCCGTACCACTCCCTCGACCCGTTCCGTCCCGTACCATTCCCCTCGACCCGTTCCGTCCCGTTCCCCCTCTACCCGTTCCGTCCCGTACCATCCCCTCGACCCGTCCCGTCCCGTACCATTCCCCTCGACCCGTTCCGTCCCGTCCCGTACCATCACAGCGCCAGTGCCGGGCGGATTCCACCAGGGGTGGAGTGCACATAATTTACGGCAGAACCCTGTCCTGCACTGTGGCAGATTAATCAGCTCCCGGTAAAGGCATAGTAATCCATCTACCCGGAACCGGCCCTGAGCAGTCATAACGCAGTCACATCGCGGATACAGTGAACTGCAGCGCTGTCAACGCGCACTCTCGGCGCACCACGCGCACCACAGCCCATTCAATGAGCACCACGATGCACCAATCAGGTGCCATAGCGTTGCGCAATACCGCCCGTACCGACAGCTCAGTCTGCTTGCATTGTTGCGCGACAGTTTCGTCATTGTGTCACTCGGAAACAATGCCGGTTCATTGCTGACTGGGGGCGGTGTTGGCGCTGAGGTAGTGTTTGTCCAACGCTGTGGACATCTGCTGCCTGGGCTCGGCGGGCTTGGTTGGGTTTGGTCCGCTCCGGAGTACTGTTCCATCGGGATCAGGTACGCACATTGCCTCTGATAGGGCGCGATAAGAGCCACTTCTTGAGACTATCATATATGCAGACCCTTGCTTAAATTCTCGGAGATGGCTATTGTCTCATGCCGATAAGACAAGGAGTTGATAGCGGTTGGAGTGAGATAGTGGCTCTCTGGGCGTCCCATCTCGGGTGGGCTTCTATGAATCTGTGCTCGCATTATTGCTCTGCAGGTCTGAACTCGGTACAATGTCCGGTTAAACAACAACTCTCAGTAAAATGACACACCTCATAATGTGTGACTCGATCTGACGACTTTTTCCGTAGCTGGGGGATTTCTTTCTCCGCATGACCCAAAAACATGCACGAAGTGAATGTCATTAGCGGCTTCGGAGAACAGGTTGGCTGGCGTATTTCTGCGGTTTGCCCTGCAGTTGAAAGCCTTTGTCTCGGCAGCCTGCCGTCGCCGGGTGCAGAGTTTTCGGCACTTATCTCCGACACGATCCACCGTCCCCGCTTTCCGTTTCCGACCAAATGACAACATGGGGATGACGCATACGCGATACCAACTTATCTGTTCACAGCTCAGTGGAATGGCGCCGGACGAGCCTCCTGTTAACGGCCTGATCTGATGCGTCAGGCGGTGTGCAGTTTTTTGACGATTCGCGCGGACTCAAGTTTTCTGTGCATGCGGGTTTTTCTGGTTTCTTTCTTCTTCATTGTCCAAACGTGTCGCCTATATATAGTCGCGATGTCAGCGTGTATATTGTGCTAGGTCCGAAACACGAACATAAGGCACTGTGTTGAAGTTAGGATATGACTTAACGGATTGAAAACTGACATGTTTTCAATCCGTTTCAATGAGTTTCAGAAAATAAGACTCAGTATAAACAACGAACGCGCATTTAGACACCTTGGCTGCCATTCCAATAAGCACAGTTGCGTAGTTTGTGTGTAAATATTTTATCGGAGCTGCGTCCGACCTTGTTTCTCCTGAACTCTTTTTCTCCCAAAGTTTCTCTAATTTTTTATCCTACAGTTGCATGGAGGCTAGTTGACGTCTCACTGTGTATTCTTCAAAGTTATTGTTCAAAACAGGCATTCTTCTACGTAACCTTTAACATAATCTGGTGAATGGCTTATGTTCTTTTAAAACTAAGTTGGTTGTTATATTTACGCAAATATTGGTGATGCTACCTTTGTTTCTTCTGTTTGCTAGCATTTGGAATGTCTTGCACTTTAAAGAAGGTTAGTGAACATTCTCAATAGTTAGATTAAGTACAACATGCTTAACCGAAGAGACGACGTTACAATAAACTAAACATTCTCCTTTGATAAAGACAATACATATTGCTTCACCTCAGCAGAAAAAATATGACGGAGTGCAGGGCAAACTGATGCAAGTTTAATGTGAAGCACTCCTGATATGCCAAGTATGACCCATTTGGGTTTGACAGTCCGCTTGCGATGCAATATTTTCATGCTTGCGCATGGTGTTCTTGATAGTCGGGCTGCGCTCCTGCTGAACTTCGCATGCGCTCGCAAATATGGCGCTCCGCTACGCCATTGGTCATGTCTGAGCTTTCAGTCGGGATATCATGAGCTATGAGGACATTGAGAGCTCAATGGAAAACGTCCGCTCCAAGGTTGATGCAATAAATCTCAGACGGTGGCGTGACTTTTTAAGTGCTCAATGTCATGCACAAACTCGCCTTGAACAGTGGCGACGCCTCCGTCGTGGCAAAGCCGGGCACCATGCAACATGTCAGTATGCGGATATTCTCACACCGAAGACCCGACAATGGTGTGGGATGGCTTAATAAGAAACACGTTACCGAAAAGGAAAAATCGTACATCGCTCATAGTGCATTTTACATGAGGGCACTTGTGGATTACTGGTGGGATATAATAATGTGACTTCGGTGCAATGCGCAATAAACCGAGCAGTATCCTTAATCAGAGAACGCAGACCGTGAGCTGTTGGCGATATTCCGCACGTGCGTGGCGGGAGAAAACAGCGTCCGTGAGGTCGGCCGCCACCGGAGCGAGCCATTTCCACCGAGGGTTCCATGAGACGCGGCGGCCGGGGAAAGCCGAGAGTTTTGTCAGAATTCTGCATTCAGCAATGTTGTTTGACGCAGTTTTCTGCACGGGATCTCGGTCAGAACAAACACCGCAGGAAAAGCTCGGCCCGTGTTTTCAGGACACTGGAACAGATCGAAGGAAAATGGGTATGCACTCACGGCCGGGGCTGTCAATGGGTTCGGTGAACAGCATTCCAGACCCTGTTGCCCCGTGTCGGCGGCTGTTTTCCTATCGGCCACATGAAACACACTTCGATGTCATTTAGTAATGTCCTGCCAGGTAAAGTTAGCGACCCCTTGTACAAAGAAAAAACTGCGTTTCACCAGGTGCACGATCGCTTGGCATTTTCGTTCACAGCTGCATGAAGTAGTAACCTGGATTGCTTGTTTTTTATTTTTCTTGCTGCAATTTGCAATATTGTTTGTAGTGACGGAATGTTTCTTGTTCCGTTATATGTAGCATTACATGTAACATATTTTCGTATTCCAGTTATTTTTCATCTCTCCGTTATATACTTGAACGATATATTACCAACAACATTGGGAACGACTCTGCTGTGTGTGCACTTTATTTTGTTCGCTGAGGGTGAGGATGAATGATTTTAGTGCTCTGGGTTCTGGAAACTTTGGACTTCTTAAGTTTTCGGTGGCACATTTTGTATCAGATATGTTGAATTTGCGTGATATCATAATATTTTTAATCAGCTATTAAATGACAATCCAAAGACACCACAGCTTAAAAATAGTGAAAAGTTCGGCCCACCTCACCAAAGCAAGCTCTGCTTAGCACGGGTCTTAATCTGATAAGTCCGTTGATTCGAAAGGAAAAAACTAAACTAATCATGACATATCTTAAGTAAATGAGTTAGAAATCCGTTCTGCAACTACAAATAATTTTGCACTCTGGAACCAGGTCCCGCAAGGAAGATTCCAGCACTGTTTCTGGCTCAATATAAGACAATATTTTTATATTAGCAATGTTTCCACAACCGTATGCAGAACACCCAATTGTTCGAAAATCAGCAGTATACCAGCATATCTGACACAATGTATAAATGGTACCGTTAAAGATAACAATTATATCAAGCGGCTGTCGCATTAACAACGAACATACTCTGGCTTATGCAGAGGCAGGACCAGGGGGGGAGGGGGGGGGGGGGGTACACAGCCTGTGCCCTTCGATAACGAAGTGCGGACCCCTTTCCGGTTGTAAAATACCAAAAGTGCACATATCCAGAAGTATTGTGGACAAATAAGGGGCTTTTATAGTGTTCGCACTGCTTTATATAAAGGGACGAATCCGGATGTATTTTTTTCACAAATCAGGGGACCCTATTTGATCTTCAATGGTTAGGCCCCCGATCGGAATCTGGTAGAGGGGCACATTTGAGGTTGTGCCCTTTTACAAAATTATGTTTACGTTGCTGTCCTCACGTTGATATGTAAGATGATTTATTTAATATTTGTCTATTGAATTTTGAGATAATGATGGAAAAAATCAGAGCTTGTTTTGATTTTCGAGTTTCTGGTCGGTTTAATATTAAAGAGATACACAGCATCTGCATGAAACAACGACACTTAGGTGATTTAAACATTTCCATTAAGTAAGTTATAATTAAGATTGTACCGAAATGCGCTGCACGCTTTGAAAAAATAAAAATAAACGACGACCGTGTGGGGAATAGCAGCAACATTTTGAATTGAAGCAACCGCCTCGTTCAATAAATCATGCAATATGGTGAACGGTAACCTTTCAGCTGTGTCACTGTAGTTCTTGGAACAAATTCCAGCAAACCTGCTCATGCAAACACTACTTTTCTATTATTTGAACGGCCAACGCGAAACCTGACACAGATAGTGGCACCGCTTGAAGCTGTATTTCTATTCATCGCCTTATCAGCGAACTTTGCCTCAATCGGTCAGCGAAAAGTTTTCTCCGCAGCGAGTTTGCAGAACGATTGAGACATGCGGCGCCGTTTTATCATGCATGACACTCGCTGGGTCAGCGAACTTCCACGCGTGCACGCTGCTCCAAACTTTTTCTCCGGCGAAACTGGTTTTGCATGGCTTAAGAGTTTAGACGTATACTTTATTGGCTTTCTCTCAATGTTTACTTATTTCGCCTTTATGAATGACAGGTAGTGACGGTAAAAGCTGTGTCGCCCACCCATGGCATTTCTGCTGTCCAGAGCAGCCCGCTGGGCACTGCGAGCCGATAACAATCTTATCGCATGCATAAACTGGGTTTACGGCGTGACCCTAATCTGCCGGACCTGGTTTGTCACCTCTGCTGAATCACAGGTGTCTGCAGGCAGAAGGTGACGAATGTTCTCTCCTCGAGCGGTGAACCTTCAGTTTGTTTGTTTGTTCTCGTCAGCTGATGCAGTAAGCTGATGTCGGTCTATCGGTGAGCGATGAGAAACGCCGCACTGACTGGGCTTGGCAAGCAGTGGGCAAGGGCGGCAGCTCCTTCCATACTCCGCGAATTTTTTCCTTTCCCGTGGGTAGAACAGCGATAAGCATCAGTATTGGCGGTGCTGTCATGCCGTTGTTGGAACCATGTTCCCCGGACACCATTTATCCCAGACCCTGAGCCCCGGACTACGGGCCGGGGGCTCAGGGTACCATGTTCCCCGGACACCATTTATCCCAGACCCTGAGCCCCCGGACTACGGGCCCTGAGTCCCCGGACTACGGACCCTGAGCCCCCGGACTACGGACCCTGAGCCCCGGACTACGGGCCGGGGGCTCAGGGTACCATGTTCCCCGGACACCATTTATCCCAGACCCTTAGCCCCCGGACTACGGGCCGGGTGACCGGCTACGAGCCCAGAACCCCGGATCCAAGACCCCAGGTCCAATGAGTGATGAATGGTCAAATCCTTTCCTCTCCGTAGCCAAGGCCTCGGACTAGGCCGCACTTCACCACCTTTCCATCGACTGGCCTGTCATTGTTAGCAAGTGAGCATCACTGCCGACACCCGCGGCGGTTGACCGTTGTCCGTCCATCCGTCCATCCGTCCATCCGTCCATCCGTCCATCCGTCCACATCCGTCCATCCGTCCACATCCGTCCATCCGTCCACATCCGTCCATCCGTCCACATCCGTCCATCCGTCCATCCGTCCATCCGTCCACATCCGTCCATCCGTCCACATCCGTCCATCCGTCCATCCGTCCATGTGCCGGCAGTGTCCGGTGTCTACTGCGGCACCGGCCCTACGGCACACCATTTTTGCCGGCTCGATCCAACCGGACCTAGGCTGCAGATGCTCCCGGATCTTTCCCTCGCTGTGCATCCCCGAAGAATGACAGCGGGGACGCCACGAAGGCCGCCTCGCGGGGACAGCTCCAGGACAAATTAAGAGTCTGATGATGGGTGCGATGATCAAACGAGGAGATAGGTGAGTGATTCGAGGGAGGGCCTAAGAAGTTACCGAAGAAGCTAGCCCGGCTTCCAGTTTAGTTCTGATAACAGCTGTGTGAAAGGGAATTTTTGGGCCGTTTCTTAAAGCAATATCAAATACATGACCTCAAAGCCAAGCGTGGTGATAGAACTATACCCAATTTTCCTTGCATCGTATGCTTGAATACACAATTGTAAGGGAATAGGTGATGACCGAACCTCCGACTTAGACAAGGAGGCATGTCAGGCAACAGTTCCACATCATTCCACTACCGACATCAGCTAGAAGTCGGCTAGAAGCCCATCAGCGCCACTGTTTGTCACCATGGCTCCGGACTTCAGCGCGCCGCCGCCGCTGCCGCCGCCGAGCTGCAGCTAAAGTGGCGCAGCACGAGCGCAGGTGGGGCGCTGTTTAAAAATGGCCGCCGCGCACGGTGTCTCATCAGATTGATGAAGTCGTGACTGGACGCCGCCGCCGCCGCCAGCGTCACCGGCAGCCAGAGCTCACACATCTCTCAGGCAAACCAGCACCGGCCAAAGCAGAGTTCCATCTGATAAAACCCTGCCGCGCGCAGCTGGAGTTCGCCGGTGCTCGGTATCACTCGGCGCGTGGCGCAGTTGGCGCAGCCCGCGCGCAGCCGCACGCGCGCCGAGCATATTTAAAATGTTAATCAGAAATCCAATTTGGTCTCCCCCCGTGATTAGAATTTATTTGTTTTAGCCGCATATATGAATCGATTATGAGCTCTGTGTCTGATATCAAAGCAATAGGGTGCCCGACACATATTATACAACATCTCGCATGTAATGATCTTTTCTCGCATTCCAATGGGAGCGATCCAAATTAGGGAAACATGAATGCGAACGCTTCTGATGAATTGGTGGCGGCGACTCGGCGGCGTTCGCGGCACGCGGCGCATGCCGCTTTAAATATTCAGTGTTTGAGTTCAGGTGTTTGTCGACAAGGCTGCCGGCAAGCCACGCTTCGGCCATCACGGCGATATCAAGACGTCAGCGACGGGGGTGGGAGCGGGAGCGAAGGCGGTGACGGAGGTGAGGGCGACGGCGAAGACGAGGTGGGGAGCCGCGGTGAACCACCGGGTGGTCTTGGAGCTCCTTCGACTCTATCAGACAGATTAGTGAAACTTTGGACGTGGCCAGAGGACGCCACAGGAGTGAGAACCTCAGCCTTCTGACCGGCGCTCTCTCAACGCCAACGTCTGGGGACTTGACGTAACATTTGACCCTCCACCAGCCGGGCGTGCCCCTCGCTTCTGTCTCGTATCGCTCAGCAGCCCCGGGGACCGAAAAAGCGCAACGCCCGCCAACTTTGCGGAATGTGTTATTACCTGTTTAACCGAGCCGCTGAAGTCCGTCCCTTGGGGAGGGAAGCCGCATTAATTCCAAATGAAACTTCAAGATGTGGGTGGGAGGATTTCTCTTCTACGCTGAGAGACATCGGCCGGGCAGAGGGGAGTAGAATCAACGAAACATTAGCGTTGCGAATTCTTGCTCTTTTAAATCCTAAGTAAAATAATCAGTAACCACATTGACCACGATCACTAAAATCACAAACCGATAGACTTAGCAAAAAGTCTTTACTTTGCACTTTCTAAGCTTCTCTTATTCAGACATGGTATTTATTTTTCACTCCGACAAACCGATATTTGTGTGTGGTTCATTCCGTGACGAGACACCAGAAGCGAACCAAACTACACTTGACCTGGCATAACAGAGTGGACCCATCGAACAGCGCTGCAACGTAAATTCCATTTCAAATCCATTCCAGTCTTTATACCGGTGCGGCATCTATGGCAGCGGACACCCCCCCCCCCCTCCCCTCCCGAGCGGCACGCTGCCACGTGCGTCTCGCGCGCCGCTCGGGCGTTCCTTCTGAATGGCGCGGGAAAGGGTTTTATGCGGGGCGCGCCGGCCACGAGACGAGGGGCGGTCCAAAGAGTGTCGGGCGCCGGCCTGCGTACCGCCACCCGCATTGTCAACGGGATAGGACGGGCAGGGTGAAAATGGAGGACTCGCGACAGTAGAGAAACTCGAATTTTAGCGCTTGTTTTTAGATACATGCATTGGAAAATGCGTGTGATTTCGTTTGTAAAATGGGCATGTGTTTTATTGCTTTTTAGTGCACGGCCGAAGACTGTTATCCCATTGATTCAGTGCTTAACTTGGGCCGTGCATTAACACAAATGTTAACGTGCACCCGGAAGTGATAATGCCAGGTGAACCTGAACCCTCGAAAAATCCGTATTTGTTCTAACCACAGATTGGCCATGCGCTAAATCGTTTTATGGCTTATGAACTGCTAATATCAAATATTGTGTTTATTAAAATCGCTTTCGTCTTGATCATAAGCTAAATCGAATGTCATTCATGCATAAAACTATGGTATCACTGAAAGAATGATGTTCTCAGAACTGAGTTTTTCATTCAGTGTAAAGGAAGGATCTATTTTTCTTGTTAAGTTGCAGGGGGGGGGGATTGATTGCTTTTATATTGAAAATGATTGCCATTCATTCCGTATTCGCATTATCTATTGCATTATGACTTTTGCTTACGATGCCAACGATGCTACGTACTCCAGAGTACCTATGTGTACATTTGTGACGCGGTGTTGCTCAGCCATTCCAACAACGTATTATCTTATCGACGACTGACACTCGAATCGCGAGGAGCGGATCTCACGTCTTTACGACACACAAGTCAAAGCTCAGCATGACTAGCTTCATATGCAAGTCATATTTCTCACA
>JARFNZ010145272.1:0-10227 GCA_031763405.1 Balanus nubilus
TACTTGTTGCTCTGTTAGTATTTGTACCAAAAATTGTCCTTCTAGCAGCAATAGTAGCTGAGATATCCGCCCGTTACTCCTCCCCTGGGGGTCAAAGCGAAAACATGCGCGTGTATCGACGCAAAATACGGAAATTAGAGAAAAAACCTTTTTATGTTTTGCGTTGTTGATCAATACATAGGGAAGTATTTTGGGAGGTAAAAAATTGAAATCAGAGGAGTACCCGGGGTCGCACGAGGTCAACGAAAAAAGGTCACGATGTCACGGGGTCAAGGTCATTCAAGGTCACGCAACAAAACACAGAATTAGAATATCCATTTCATTGCAAATTCACCCACATAAGTATTGTTGACATTTTCTTTAGCTAAATGGCCCATTTTCCTCTTCAAAAGTACCTCTGCAAGCTGACCTCGCAAAAATGCACGAGGCTATAACTCGAAAACCTGAGGTCAGATGAAGCTAATATTGTTACAGAAAAAAAATGAGGACTCCAGACAACCCTATAGACCAAATTTGAATAAAAGGTGAGAGATGAGGGTGTTTTCGTCTTGTCGAAATGTCGTGAAATACCCCAGGTGTTGTTAAGAATAAAACAAACGGAAAATGAGGACAGTGAGTGACTTTGCCGGTACTGTTCTCTGGTATGAAGTTGGAGACCGGATATCGGGCGGAGTCGGAGTCGGAGTCGGAGTCGGAGTTGGAGCTGCAGTCGTTAAAATTTAATTGACTCCGTTGCCATGCTCAATGGCTCATTTGTGCTAACATATTTGTACTCTCTAGGATTTCCCTTATTGATGACTGCATATGTTTTTTATTTGTCGCGAAAAGTTCAAGGGAGCATACATACCAATGCATGCGCAGCTGAGACGTCTCCTTCCCAAATTTTGGTTATTTAAATTTCTTAAGCTGGCGCGGAATGCATTATTAAATTACCAATCCAAACTAGTCGTGTAGCGAAAGTGCAGCGACCTCGTACACACGGCCCAGTTTTTGCCAGTGGCGCTTTTTGCATCGGATTTGGCGAAAGCAGATGGGAACGAGCCGCTATCGAGAGTTTGGGGTCAGTTTTTTGCCCGGCAATTTTCTAGCGCTGGGAACCATTCCTGCCGGCAAAAACGGTGTAGAATTACACTGGCGAGAAAACAGTTTAGCGGGGCACAGATGAGGGTGATAAGTGTGTGATTCGCACAGGCAGGAACCCAGTGCTTTTGCAGACAGGTTTCCCGTAAATTCCATCCTTGTTGGATACAAATGCAGGTTTTTTTAAACCAGTATTTATAAAAAGTCAGTTAATGCCTTTTGAAGTAGGATAAAGCGTCAAAAACTGTCCTTGATAAAGTTCGCACGGAAATCGCAATCAGCAAAAAAAAAAACACAGAGCTGTTCAATGCCGAAAAAATAAGAGTGCCAGCTGATTTATAGATCGTACCAATATCAATATAAATAAGGAAGGATATTTTATTTAGCAGTTCATGAGAGACGGCTAGAAAACTAGTTTTTTCCCTTTAGTTCCATAAAATACCTCTAGTGCATAGGCTTGTTGAAAAAAAATCCTATTCTTCATTTATTTCCCCGCTTCTCTTGTGCGGCAGTATCGGCAGAAGTATGGAAGCATGAACTTCCCGCTGTAGTTGATACTGTTGGGCATTGTGTAAGATTCTATATATGTACCACTTCGAGGCCACCGCCTACCGTTCGTACCTGATCAAGCTAACAAAACGGCGATAGGCCGTGTCTTCTCCCCGGTCCCGTCCCATCTCTGCTTCTTTCCACCATAACCAATCGCCCCGCCTCCGGGCCAGACAGCGCCGCCGGGCCCCGACGTCCCCGCCGACACGGGGGGGGGGGGGGGGGGGGGCAGCGATCAGCTGTTCCCGTCTCCCACGTGTCTCTCTGGATGGTTTATCTGCCGTGTAGGGGAGCCGAAGAAAGCCTCGCCAGAAAGGAGCGCCGGGGGCTGCTCAGCTGGCCAGGTGTCCTGGACCGCCAGGCGGAGGGGACGGGATTTGTGGCACGTGCCACCCCGTCTGGCACGGCACGGCTGAATGCCCGTGTGGGCCTTCACGCAACAGAGCGCGCAAGATCGCCTTCAGGAGGGGTAGCGTATCGGACGAGGCCAGGGCTGCCGGAGCTACCGCCAGCTGCCCGCTGGGAGGGGGGGAGGGGGGGGGGGGTAGACGGCGCCATCTCGGCCAATTTACGCCAGGTACGGCGGAAGAGGGACGAAATGTCCACATACGGCACTGAATTCCATGCTAGTTGGCATTCGGTGATGACGGTGGGTAAAAAATGTCCCGAACCTCAAAGCTCCAATCCATTGAACTGCATAACAAAAAAGAACTGAAAATTTGGAAGATATAATATCACACACAACATATGATTACCATTGTGTAAAATTGTAAACTACAAATTATTCCGCGTTTATTTGATTGTGACATGTTGCACTGTGAAGATTGCGTGAAATATTTTGTTCTTTGAAGTTCAATGGAGCGCGTTATGGCACGTCTAATCCATCAAACGAAATCAACCGGTTCATCAAAAGGGTGGAGGACGGACACAGGATCAGACGAAGTTAGAACCAGACATCGCCGTCTGAGATCCTTCACTTACATACCCTTCCATAGAGACCCAGTCAGCAAAGATTGAAAATACGGCTCTAAATAGAGTAAAGTAAAGGAACAGAACATT
The DNA here is from genome assembly GCA_031763405.1 of Balanus nubilus. NCBI lineage: Eukaryota > Metazoa > Arthropoda > Thecostraca > Balanomorpha > Balanidae > Balanus > Balanus nubilus. The sequence continues at coordinate 2,689 of JARFNZ010145272.1, forward strand.
TCCTCTAAATATAGGAAAATGGAGTGAATAGACCTGTTTCCCTAAAGGAGCAGATGAACCATAGTGCTTCCGTCGGAACGGTATTCTACGGAATGGTCGCCGAACTCATTAAACGTTAACCCTATGAACTGCTGCGTCTGAAATGTCCTGGTAGAGACAGTTGCCTTGCCGTCAAAAGTTTGATCCCCTGGAGGACTTGAGAAATTGGATAAGAGTGAATCCTTTGGAGGTAGTGACCGAACACCACTAATTGAGGTTCACCAAAATCCTGCTGTGTAGGTGACGTTTGAACGCTGTGGTCCGCCCTGAGGGAAGTGTAATCACTCACGTGCTCACTAACTTTGCAGAAGCCAGAACTGCAGTAAAAACAATTATTTGTTTTGTTTTGTTTCATAGTTTCTCTCATTCTTAAAGAATAAGAATAAGTGAATGGATTTACTCAAAAATGTTGAGCAATAACAACGAAAACTTCGCCAACGGTTGTGCAAAATTTAAAATCCATTTCTTTACTCAAGCCCTTCCAAAATAAACCGAAAGTTGGGAGCGTTTTTGACCCATCCGGTAATTCCATGTCAGTCAATTAACATATCCTACATAAGCAGTGCTTTGCGTTGCGTTTTCTGCATATCTCCGTGCGCAGCGATTTGCGTATCATTGTATATAGCGCAGTTCGTGAAATGTTGCTTTACACAGTGCGTGACGCTGTATGTAGCGTCATATGTCACGCTGTGCGTGGCAATGTGCATAGATGTGAAAAGATCAGTGCATAACGCTGTGCACAGAGTTGCGCATAGCCCTGAGCGTAACTCTATGCGTGTGCTGTAGCAGCTGCAGATCGATTGAAATTCCGCCGGCGTCGCACGCACATGCCTCGAACAGTTTACTGTGTTTGAGCTGAGCATCTCGCTGCGCTTGCGCGGTGATTATACGCGCCCCGACGTTTGCTCGAACATCTCTGACCGCGGTCGCGGTGGACATTGGTCATTTGGACATCAGACGCTGGTCCTTGGGCGCGCGCTGGTGGCTGCACGCAGAGCGAACGCACGTGTGAACTCGGTGAGTTTAGTGGTCGTTGCAGAGTTCGGGGATCCGCACTGCAAACGGACGACCCGCGAGCAGAGGAGAAACTCGTTGGTTAGATCGACCCTTCGAAGAGGAAGAGGGACGCAACAGCTCGGGTAGGAGGTGAGGAACATGCAAATGAAACTGTACTCGGGGTAGTTTGGTCCTTCCCTGACACAGATCCGTCATATTAAATTAAACGGTGGAGAGCGGTGGAATGTCGGAAACAATGAAGATGGCAACGGTCGGGTGGTTGGTAAGAGCGAAACGTTTATTACGATTACAGCATGCTGTCCGCGAAAATAGCAATTGATGGCTGTAAAAGGGATCGCAAATCTTCTTTATGAGGCATAAAAGAAGCCAAACGAGAGAAAAATACGTCTCACTCGTTCATCTGGCAAAACAGTGATACTTTTGCCACGCCGCTTCAAATCGTTGAAGTGTCATCCTTTTTTTGCACGAATTGTTATTCAGGTGATGCGTTTTAGAGACCCGCATTCATGATGGATGACAGCAAACACGTATCAACGATTTCCAATGATCGCAAATCCGGCAAATAGGAGATGGCAATACCTCGGCACAGCTGAACGTAACACTTTTTGAGCAACAGTGATGGACGGCGATAGCAACGGTCGATTTTCATCGATTTTCAACGATTTTCAACGATTTTCAACGGTTCAACGGCATTCACAAATGAGGAAAGCAGCCGCACTGCTGATCATAAGCATGAGTGTGTCCATCTCCCTTAGCATGTGTTAACAGCCATGGCTGTTTCTTGCCATGGGTCATAGGATAAAAGCCGCGTTGAACATATTACATATAGGTACTAATTCGATCGACAGAGAAGCTTATTTTTTCATATACCACAGGAAAAACTGCAAAGTCATGCTTGGTATTTGCACTTATTCGATCATTAATCGATCATCATCATCATCAAGTGGCAAATTCACTCAATCGGCGATCTAACTCGCATGCCTCCTACCGCAGCCACAAACAGCCAGACGTTCGATCGACCCAAACTATTGACATACCACGGGCATAATCACCGATGACCCATGCCCCGGTCTGCCACACTCCCATCTCCTGACCCCGATCCATGCCGTGGCCCACCTTCCCTTCGTCCATACCTTCACCCCGCCCCACTTCAACGCAATTACGAGCACCAATCAGTGCCAGACCATACCGGCACAGAGTCGGGTTACCCCAAGGTAAATATTATCGCCGAATATTTTCGCACGGCCGGCGGAAGGGTGGAGAGCGGGACAGGATGCGGCGCGGGTCTCCACCTGAACACCTCGCCTGCGTGCCGGACGGGGGCCAAGAGAGCGGGACGGACACTGAGAGAGTGGGACACGGGACAGGGAGAGGGGCGGGAGGGGAGAGAGAGAAGGGAGGGCTGGTCATTGGCATGTCATGCTCTCAGAAGTGTAACATCCGGTGCCGGTTTAAAGGGCCCGCACGCCCCTCTCTGTGAGAGTGGGGTGTGAAACTGGACGCGTTACTACACACCGGACGCTGCTGGAACAGGTTCAGCTGCCCAACGAATTCCAGGAGGTATGGCAGAAATGCCGACAAATGTGGTGTTTCGTGCGTGCGGTGGCGTTTTGTGGTCATTGGCCTTGTCATGCGCAAAAGTTCTAACCAATGGCAGAAGGAAATATCTGTGCAAAAATACATACAGCTGGAGGCGATGATGCGTGCCTGATGCCTTGGCGACGCGTATGAAATTCGTATGAAATGCCTGAATGAAATTAAATCTTGAATACACCTCTCATCGCTACAACTAAAATTAATTCAAAAGAAATAAACAAATCAGTAGCCATACCAGCACACCCTAGCTGAAGCCGAAGGTTAGCTGAAGCCGACGAACATCTGTAAAACAAGGCAAGCTAAGGACAATTGAACACTGAACAGTTGAAGGACGCCACCAAATCCATGACACAGACCCATCTCTAAAGAGACGTGCACGGAGCCATCAGAAGCTTCACGAAGTGACTAACGATTTGCCGGACCAGGAGCGGAAAGCATATTGAGCAAATTTTTATTTGAACCATACAACAGTGAAACTAGTGCTATCTGTTTGATTTTATGACAATAACACTGCATGAAGTGTTCTTTGTACCTACCAACTTGAAGTGAGGGTAACTGAACGTCCTATAAAATATAAATGTTTCTTTTCAGACACTATTGGATCATGGTAGCGTAAGTCATGAGTACAACGTCCAAATTATTGTTTACTTCTTTGGGCTGTTCGATCGACTTCTGGTGGTCAGAATGACAGTCGTGTCAATACAGTGCTTAACTACAAGATATAAGGATATTAAATAGGGCAACACGATTTTTGTATACAAGTATATTTGCATGAATACCAACTATACACATTAAACACCTGACTTTCTGCTGATTTTCTTATGAACAAGATCATTAACACAGTGAAGCTGTACGCCACATTAAACAAAAAAGCGTGAAACATTATTCCGCAGTGAAGAAGTCACCTGCCAGCCAACAAACACAGAAAAGGCCAAGGCCACATCTTAGATAAGCATACAACTTAGACTTAGACATCCTCATCCCCCAAAAAACATCCAGTTGCCCAATGGGCGCTCACCGCTGGTCTTATACCGAGTTATGTCTTCTCATCCGAGCCCCGTAAAGACAGCACTCACGCCAGAATATCAAAAACCACACTCATTTAAAACACTATTACTAACACACTATTAGCATACCACTGCAGTGGTATGCTAATACTGGGCAACACAAGTAAGTATCAAAAAATGCTAGGAAGGTCTTAAGGACACGATTCTCTGTCCTTGCATTGATTATTCGTTTTCAAATTCTTGACTTTCAAATCGGATCCGTCATCAAGACAAATGTTGATAATATAATCATATTATATATATATATATTCAAACACTGACGATTGAATAGACGCTTCTTTGCTGAAACACTGACGCTTCTTGCTTTCGACAGTTTACGGTTTGTTTCCTCGATAGATTTGCAGTATTCTTGCTCCAACAGGTAGGTTGTGTAAAAGTTCACCGAGAGGCATTAGTCGGTCATCATAATATATTTCACAGTATTGTTAACGTTTCGTAAAATATCGTTTTTCCATTATCAAAAGCTAAATGTTCACATCAAGCTCACATCAAAATAGAGAACGTTACATGATTAATAATTCGAACGTTTTTGAACGCTTCGCAAGCAATCGAGAAATGCGAAGATAGCATTTGTGCGATATAATTATGGATAATGCTACTGCATGGTTAACATCTAAAACCTTTCGTTGCGCAGGTATCAAACAAAGGTAACTTTACGATCGTAGAGTAATGCATCATGGTTACAACAACACAATTACTCGTGAGTGAAAGGGCTAATAAGCAAAGGTAAGTTCCTCTCGAGATACGCCCTGTACGTTGGCGGTGGGAGTATATTCCCTCAGGTACAGGGCCCCGAAGATCCAGAGGCGTTTCTGGTCCCGGAACGTTCTGAGCACTTCAGTGTTTTTGTCGATGGCTTCTCGTGTGAGGTGCGTCTCGTGAGCTGCTTATGTGTGGTCCCTGATGGATGCTCTTGTTTTGTGCATAGTTAGACGTCTGGACAGTGTCGTTGTTTCACCAATATGAGTTACGGAATGAGGCCTACAACTCTCATGGGGACAAGTAAATTTATAGACTACATCGGTGTGTTTCAATGGCTTCGACTTATCGCTTGAATTGTTTTTCATCATGAGGTTTCTTGTTTTCTTGCTCTTGTAGTATATTGTGAGCTGCAGCTTTTGATCGGCGTCCTTCCATATCACGCTGGTCGTGATGGTGCTGCGCAATGTACGCTCGTCACTAATGATGTGGGAGTGTTGGGTCAGAGATCTGATAGACCTCTTTCAGGATGATCTGGACTGGCACTCTTCGACTGGCACTTTACTTAAAAGACTCTCCACGTCGATAGATGCGAGCATACCGGCGGTTTTTTCAACTTTCAGAATGTCGATGAACTCATCGGCAGATTCAAAGTTGTACTTGGCTGGCATGTAAGGTTTCAGCAGTTTATTCAACAGCTTTGTTAGATGGTAGAGTGAACTCGGAATTGATAAATGCTCGGCCTAAGAGGTTTGTTTTCTTTACGGATCTTCTCATTTACATAGACATATCCAGGACTGTGCACTCACCAGAGATCGTTTACAAATGCACACTCCCGATGACCGCATTGGCAGCTGCGAGCATTCGATTCACATCCGGATTTGCGCGAGGCGGTGGGGGCAGTCAGGATCTTTTCGAACTTTGACTCATCTTTCAAGATGTCCTGTATTGTTCGCAAGTATTCATCACGATCCATAGCAACGTAGATCGCTGATTTGTCAGCGCGGCGAACAATGATTCGATCGTCTTCACGGAGTTGCTTTGCTGCTTCGCGCATCTCCTTCGTGAGGAGTTTGCTGTGGTGCTCCCTCTTCTCTTAGACCTCCAGCAACGAGTTGATCCTCGTGGCGAGGGTCGACATCCGCCTTGTTCTGCTCTTGCAGCTTCCTGACATCACGGTAAAGGAGCTCGCTTTCGGTCTTCTTATGTAATTGGTAGTGTCTGGATTGAAAGTGAGTTAAGTCCCAGATGAAGAAAACGGATTTGAGAGTCACTGAGTTCTACTGATGATAAATTAACAAAAGCGTGGCCTTGTTCGGGAAGTGTTACTCTAGCTCCATAAACTTAGAAAGTTTTTTAGAAGCACGAAATTTATTTACGTGATAAGATAAGAGTTTTCCGCGTTAATATCAAGTTTTTCATGTAAGCTTCGTAGTTGGACTAAAATTATTCAATCAGTTTTAGTTTAGGATCAATCTGGTTCTCCACAAGTTTCTTTCGATAATATTTTGTAAACTGCGCTTGCCTCAGAGCCAGGTCATGGGGTCTTACTTTGGTATATGTCAGCAATATATCGTCATTCAAACATTGATGATTGAACAGCACATATATACGGTGGCGTAGCGAGCATACGGCCATTCAGGGCATGTCCTGCCCTTTTAGACCTGAGGCGCCCACGTAAAGCAGAAGACCATTCAGCCAGTCACGGCGCCTCTCCAACCAGTATGCTAGTAACGGTGTCCCTTCGACAAATTACGGCACTCATCCGGCAAAAAGGACGACATTCGGCCGATTAAATTTCACCTCCACCCAGTGGTGGTGCCTGTCCGGCTCGTGACGACGCCCCTCTAGCCAGTAACGGCGCCCCTCTGGTCAGTGACTGCGCCCCTCTGGCTAGCGACGACGCCCCTCTGGCCAGTAACGGCGCCCCTCTGGCTAGTGACTGCGCCCCTCTGGCTAGCGACGGCGCCCCTCTGGCCAGTAACGGCGCCCCTCTGGCCAGTAACGGCGCCCCTCTGGCCAGTAACGGCGCCCCTCTGGCCAGTAACGACGCCCCTCTGGCCAGTAACGGCGCCCCTCTGGCTAGTGACGACGTCCCTCTGGCTAGTGGCGGCGCCCCTTTGGCCAGTAACGGTGCCCCTCTGGCCAGCAACGGCGCCCCTCTGGCTAGTGACGACGTCCCTCTGGCTAGTGGCGGCGCCCCTTTGGCCAGTAACGGCGCCCATCGGCCAGTGACGGCGCCCCTCTGGCTAGTGACGGCGCCCCTCTGGCCGGTAACGGCGCCCCTCTGGCTAGTGACGGCGTCCCTCTGGCTAGTGGCGGTGCCCCTTTGGCCAGTAACGGCGCCCATCGGCCAGTGACTGCGCCCCTCTGGCTAGCGACGGCGCCCCTCTGGCTAGCGACGGCGCCCCTCTGGCTAGTGACGGCGCCCCTCTGGCTAGTAACGGCGTCCCTCTGGCTAGTGACGGCACCCCTCTGGCTAGTGACGGCACCCCTCTGGCTAGTAACGGCGCCCATCGGCCAGTGGCGGCGCCTCTCTGGCCAGTAACGGCGCCCCTCTGGCTAGTGACGGCACTCCTCTGGCGAGTAACGGCGGCCATCGGCTAGTGACGGCGCCTCTCTGGCTGCTGACAAAGTCGCTCCCGCCATTGACGGCGCCCCTCTGGCTGGTTACAACATCATTATAACAACAAAACATAATATTATTAGATTATGTGGCATTCTAACTAAATGTTACGGACCACAAGGACATTTTATTCAAGCGTATCGCTTTTCATGCCCGTTTGGAAAAAAGTGACCCACTTATAAACGTTAGGGAAGATGTCGCCCTCGTTTCGTAAATCATTATGACTATTGCTGTTTTTGAAGCCAACATTAAAAAGCAAAATAGACAGGTACCGCCTTCACTCCTAAAAACAAGTATAACTCAATTAATAATACAACGAAAAATGACCAAATCGACAGGCATGAGTGCATGTCTTCGGGTAGTGCCCCCTGAAGGTAATGCCCTGCTCCTTGGTTAAAGGGAATAGTCCACAGTTAACATGGGAATTTGAATTGGGATAGCCAATTTGTAGCTTGCATATAGAAACACCATGACACAAGTCAGCTTATCTTAAAA
>JARFNZ010145283.1:0-10226 GCA_031763405.1 Balanus nubilus
AGCCAAAAATACCGGCAATATACCGGCGCTGCCATTGCCATTGCATTATCACATATGCTCAAATACCGCATAAATACGCCGGTACTGAAAATATACCGGCATGCCGGTATGCCGGTATTGAACTTTTGCACCTCTAGTCGGGGCGGCCAGTCGGGTAGACGTTATCACCATGGGGCGGGAGCACATTTGCTGAGGAGTTAAACTACGTCTTCAAAGTGATTATAGAAGTCTTCAAACAACATGAAGGCATTAGTTCATTTTTAAAGATTCCTTTAAACTTGGCGGCGACGGGCATTCTAAGCTGATAACGTATATTATGGCACTGGTTTTGACACTAGATTGATAGCAAGTTTATGCTTAGCCGTTAAAGTCCCCACGGTCGGTGCAGCCTCCGACCGCTCTGGCGGCTGGGTGGAACGCTCAGCCGTTGACACCACTGCTAAGGGATCCAATGTCAGAGGTCGTATCGGATGTCTAGCGAGAGCCGGCTCTCAAAAGTTTGACAGAAAAAAATGCTGATCTTGTGTCGAAACTACTTCGCGTGGGAAGGAGTTTTTGTACCAAACCCATTTTTGACGTAATGTACAAAACTGTCATTTCAGTTCAAACCCCCATGTTTAATTAAGGTAGACTATTCCCTGTACCGCCCCAGCCAGACGTGGCACTGTTGGCCAGCCGCAGGGGTATAACTTCCTCAAAGAAAGGTCCTACATGATACATCATTGTGTTTTTCCTGTTCGAAACCTACATGTGATGAATTTCCTCGCATCTGTTCTAAAACTCATTAACGCTGGCAAAATTGCGCCTGCGGTGTTCCGTTATGTTTGACTTACTTGCAAACAGCCCTCAAGCAAAACACGATCTGTTAGCTTTTTCGCGGGCGTTATTAGGCGTTAACACCCTTCTACCGCAGCATAAACCAACACCCTTCTACCGCAGCATAAACCATCTCCCAGCGCCGGAGATCGCTCACAAAATCTGAGTGGGTCCAATGTGAAGAGATCCCACCAATGGCCGGGGCCTCCACATGTTAGGGTCCCACCACCTTCTTAAAACAAGCAAGCGATTAACGATTAATGCACTGTAAATTCGTTTCACTTGATAGCACTTCGGATACATAAAATGAACCCGCTGTCACTGGGATATGTTCTATACCTGTAGTTCTGATCTATGTTAATTACCCAGCGAACGTATCGACGTCGGTCCGATGTCGAAAGATGCCGGCATCTCGGCAATGGCGGCCCATGTCGGCAAGCTTTCGGCCCGCTGTCGGTACGGTGTCGGTCCGACGTCGATATAGACGGTGGGAATGTCCGCATATGCCGAAGGCTGCCGACGCCGCCCCGACGTCGGCCCGACATCGGCCCGACGTCGCGATCTCTGCTCGGCCCGATGTCGCGATTTCTGCTCGGCCCGACGTCGGCAGATATCGGCAGATATCGGTAGACATCGGCAGATATCGGCAGATATCGGCAGATATCGGCCGGCTGTAATCGGGGGCGTGTTATTTTGGTTAGCGCCCGCAGCGCAGGGCCGTCCGAATGCAACGGATTCAGCCGGTCGGAACAGGGCAGTCGGTTGGCGCCGAGCTTGGGGCTCGCGCGGCGCGGTGTTGGGACGGGGGAGTTGATAAAATGGTTTCCAAATGCAACGTGGTAACTGCCTATGATTTTGTTATATGTATATACGTATCCAATTGTTTGTCTGTCTATTGATCTGGCAGCTTGATAATGTGTTTTTTGACGTCCTGAAAATAAAATTGTGCAAGTGGGGTGCAACCATTGCAACAATGGCTCACATAGGGCCTACTCGGCGTCACGGGTGGCCAAGATTATTGTTTTATGGGAAAAACGTGATTCCAGGTTTAGTTGTGAACGGATTTCTAAAAACGTATCACCGTTCGATAGGAATCTGTCTCGTGCACCCTTTACATAGCTTAAAATAGTACCAAAGAATCAGAGGCGTCACTAGGAGTGAGTAAATGGGAGGCATTATTTTGTTTTTGGTGTTCATCATATCTTCTAAAAACGAGATTGTAAGAAGTTAGAGGCAAATATTTTGTTTTGTTAAAAAAATATACAAATAAGCGATGAACGATGAAAGGGGTGTTACCACGTAAGTTTTGAGAGCATCTGTGCGGTGGGAAATGAAGCAAGTAAAACGAAGGAACTGGGGCGGCGCCATGAATTTCGTCTAGCGGGGGCAGAGCTTTCCGGGGTTCCGCCAGCAAGAGGATCTCCCAGCAGGGAGGTTTCCTAACTTATAGGCACTACAAAATGTAAATTTATTCCTAGGTTTCGACCACTTGATTTTTATATTCAGGATCAAATAAGTATATTGACAATTTTTTGGAACATTACAAATGTGTCGGCTATAGGGACTCCGGAAAAATATGCGTAGTCTGCTGCCCACACTGCCCCACCACCACCCCTTCTTGCATTGCATCTGCGGATAAGCCACTTGCTACCATAAATTGTAATGCAGTAAATGAAGGGCTCGTAGTAAATGTAATATGACAAATGATAGAATGGATAAACTTTAGCTAACTGCTATATCTGATGTTGAGTTTACGAAACCTACTATAAGCTGTGAAAAGAATAGAAGACAAAACGTTCGTTTGGCCAATATGTCTTAAACTTGCTTGACGTTTACCAAAATCGAAACATATATGCTGCATACGTGTCTTCTCAACATGTGTAGGTTCCACATTTGAAGTCGCTGTCATCAAAAATGATATGACAACGAACATGCCAAAATGAACCACATCCTCAGCACTTTGGTGAATCGGTAGATACTCTCTAAAAACGTTGACTATAACCGATTTACCTTGCATGGCGAATTCGGATCGACATAACATAATCAATGTTAATGCTAAGTGATAAATGATAATGCTAAACGATAATGTTTAACTTGAGTACCTACATGAAGCAACGTGGTTTTTCTTCGCTTCTCTACACTTTGTTTTAAAGTCGCAGCACGCTTCCATTGGAAAGACCATATACGTTGTCGAGCTATGCGATGTAAAAACCTTTTTACAGTATATTCACAAACAAAAACCCTTTTGACTGCCCTTCATATTCGTTTTTCTCATGTACTTCCATTTTTTGATATCACAATATTCCAGGAACATTTTTTTAAGTTCTAAAAATACAAATCCGATAAACATGCAATACAAAATACCAATAACCAGCAGATTGACCTCGTGACCTCAGATGATTTTGACCTGACCCAAGGCCATTAGGAGCTTAGAAATTATAATTATAAATAAGTGTTTGACATCAATCAAGCATACTGATATCGTAATTGCTAATGCATAAAATATGGCTTTAGTTTCTATTCAAACCACATTTACCTGTTACCACATCGTCAAGTCACTATTTCTTTATTTCACATACGGAACTCCTTTATTTCACCTCCCTGGGGATGCATACTACTCCTGAGTAGGTTAGATCGTATAATCGTAGCCATGAAACAAGATTGCGTGATGATGTTCTCTACTCCTGTTGTGTACGCAATAGAGGTCCACACGGGGCGGCTAGCCCACACGGACGGCTGTACCCCACGGCTAATGGGGCGGGCCAGGCTGGAAAAATCTATAGATCACGGCTGTGGCCACGGCTATGGCTACATAATCTATCCTGGAATTTTAGTTTTCATTTTGCATCAGTCAAACAAACCAATCATGCTTGAAGTGGCATTGGAATGTGGCTGTGACATGAGCGCAAACTTTTTTGGAGTAGGGTCACTTGACCTGACCTGGTGACCTGATCTTTGACGACCTTTGGCTAAAATTTTGACACAAGGTGCGGAAAGGATTTAGAATAAGGTAGACCAAAAACGGCGGCGCTATGCGCCGCCGTTTTTGAACTATTTTTGAAAAACCGGAGGGGTCTGATCCTGATTGGTGTTATCCACTGACGTCAAATGAGGAGTTGTTAAATGGTACGAGTAGAGTGACTCGATGAGATGCGTTCATTCCGTGCGCTGTCATTGTCACTGACCTCAACCATTTAGTAATAAAGCACCACTAAATATCTTAATGCTTCCTTTCAATCGTAGATGCCAACAACCTCACATAGACTCAGTCATTAGTCGTATGCCGTAGCAAATGTGAAATACAAATGGCCATTGGCTAATGTCACTCATAAGCACCTTTCAGATTGTGATATTGACGAGGACATTTCTAACTATATCCTTCAGCCCCTTTATCAGTTTGCATTAGAGCTGCCCTTCCTGGGGCCTTGATTACTCGCCCCTTCCCGCAACACGAGGGGCAGGCACCAACATCCAAGGGCTCCAGTCAGCAGTCAGCACATCGTTACTTCTCAGCATGCCGTTTTGGTTGAATGACGTCATCAAACATTGTCAGGAAGTAAGCCGTATATCATCTAGCATGCGAACCTTCGTGAAATCTTTCGCCAGTCACTGATTTCCATTACGCTTCGTAATTTATCGGAACGAAAAGACGCTACTTATTTGGCATTGATTTTAATGCAGTCCTTGGCAGTTTGCATTCGGGAAATGCCGGAAGTTGTGGGTTAATGGTTATGATTGATATTCTAAAAGTATGTATTCAGCCTTTATAAGTGTAGCTGGCAGCGCGAATGTGAAGAAGCTCTTAGGGTAAGTTCTTAAGAACCAAAAGATGTGCGTTTTTGATGTTTGCAAAAGAATCAGTGAGCTTATTACAACTCCGGCATAAATGGCGCACAAAAATTCCATGCAAATTTGCATACCAATTGTCAATTGTCATGTTACGGCCAAGGTTAGAGCTTAGAAGAGGAAGTACGAAAGAATAAATGAAGGATATTTACCCTACTTATCTGCCTCCTCCCTATCAATAAATAATAGGCAACCATTGTATGCTTCTATTCAGTCCAGTTACTTGCACCAATGCTAAGATGATTCTACAAGGCTAAATTAAAATGATGAATGGCACCAGTTTAAGCTGAATCTCTTTGCCTTTTGCCACGAGAAAATGAGTCGACTCAACCATGACTCAAGTAGTGTCCAGCTGCTGACTCAAACTTGACTCAAAAGACAATCTGTTGACTCGACTCTGATTCGACTCAACCTCATTTTTTCGATAGCCGACTCAACTGTGACTCGACTCAACATTTATTTTTTCCAAGCCGACTCAACTCTGACTCGACTCAACATTTATTTTTTCCAAGCCGACTTAACTCTGACTCGACTCATTTGAGTCGGAGTCGAGTCAGATTTGACTCAACGACTCATTAGTCGAGCACAACCCTGGTGTTGTGCACTTCGATCCATAGCTGCAAAATGCCATGTTTTCTACTATAATGACCTTTTGACAGGTACTGTTTCAGGCGCCGTCCAATCGCTGCTCGGGAGTTAGGTGGAGCTTTGGCAAAACTGAAATTACTGACGGATCCTCCAACCTGCCACTTTTTTGCCGGATTGCCGGATGGTGCAACCTCCATGCGGCATGAAGTGGCCACTGGGTCTGCCAACCGCCGCGCCGGATCGACGGCTCACGGTAGCTGATTGCTAGTTATGTTTGTCAAAAAGAAATGCTCAACATTGAACTTCGGCAGACGGCAGCTCCCGTAGATCGATGTTGATTTGCTTCGCGAAGCAATAAGAAACTTTGTCGCCCTACTCGGCACACTTATTAAGCGTTTGAGGCCCGATACTTATTTACGAATCTATAATCCACCAATGAAAGGAAAGCGCCAGATGTGCCACGCAGATAGAGATTCATCATATTATTTATCCCCATATTTATGCACACAATATCAAGCCTTCCAAATTTTATTCTCGAAAAATGAGGAGTTGCTATTTCAATCTTAATCGAGACACGAACAACATGATGCTAAACAGGTGTCATAAGTTAATGCAGACAAATAATGAATTCCGAATGACGATCGCTGACGAAGTTATGCAATACATAACGAAAGCTCCGAACGACCAAACTCTTGTGGAGTAAGTCCATATTATTAATCTTTTATAAACCTTGAACTCCACACAATGTCAATTTTGAGCAGACAAAGCGGAGTTATTTTGTCTTCCTCTTGGACTCAAACTCAATACCTCCGACCATGCTTCTGTCTGAATTTTGGCGCGTCTGCCATGCTAAGTACCATATGTTCGGTACCAAATTCAGCTTCGGTCCGTCAAGCCGGCGTCCGGCAAAGCGGCGGATGGCAGCTGCATGTTGACATCCACCACGTTAAATGTGAACTCTGCTTTAGATGGTGTACAGAGCAGGATACCGCTCGCGGCTATCGGGCGTCACGGACCGACGGCGCTGGCGTGCTGCCGGTCACGAGGCCAACGGTCACAGGAAGCGACGAGGGACAAACTCGACAGATTTCTTTTGTGGTGGGAATCCTGTTGCATTGTCTCGTCGCATTGGATACAGTTACCGGCTGAGTAAAGCGGTGTTCACACTGGGAGTGGAGGACGCCAAAAAGCATCTGCCATCCCGCGTCGTTTTGCCATGGATGAAGAGTATGGATAGGAACGCATCAGTCGTCACCATTTATAGCCGATAACCACACTGGCCCAAATCGGCAGCTAGTATGCCGGCGTATTATAATCAGAGCACAGGACATTGCTAACATGTTGCATTGCACGCTAGGGTTTAGCAGTATTTGATCATAACTCACATGTATAACATCACACGTACGTATAACAACACAAATAATCTTGTGAGGTCTCATTTCGCAAAACTAAGAAGTGGCATCGGCCAGTTATATAGGTACCTACTAGCTGCTGTTTGGGGTCGATTTACACTACGCTACTCGTGCTACACAGGCAACGCGATCAAGACACGACATTACTTAGACGCTGACCATTTGTGGTGGATGACATGACGTCTGCTTAAATGTTCCACTTAGAGCGTGGGAAATGTATTTTACATCCGTCATTCCTGACGACAGTTAGTGTCGTGTCAATGGGGGCGCTTCTGTCGCCCGAGTTGCGTAGTGTGAGTCTACCCTAAGTTAGATGATCGTGAAACGAGTTGAAAAAACCTATCTATAACATAACATATACTTCATCCATGGTTTTGCCGGACGCCAGCCTGACGTATCGAAGTTGAATTTGGTAACAATCATACGGCGGCACGACGGATCTATTGGGTTTCGGAAGCGTGCCTGCAGCCGTGCGGTCACTGAAGTCAAGCAGCATCGGACTTGGTCGGCACTTTGCTAGGTTAACGCGTGCCGCTGTCATTGGCGATGATCAATTTGAGTCTTTAACACGCGCCGTGGAGGGGATCTGAGAATTACGCGCGCAGTTTCCAATTCTCCGTTGCTGACATCGATGCAGATTCGTTGGATATAGATAGCTAGTTAGTTCTACCTCTAAATTGTTTTCCACCCCACGACTGATTGCCTTAATGGCAAAAGTTGTCAATGTTAACACACACACACACACACACACACACACACACACACACACACACACACACACACACACACACACACACACACACACATCGCCGGGTTTCGGAACTATGGCCACTGTTACAATTACCCCGTGTTACATTTGACCTCGGTCTCCCCTATTATATAGTCCCGCCCTCTGCTTATATTGTCCCACCCTCAGCTTAATGTGTTTATTAAAAAATAATGTCATACGACGTAAAATTATAGCCTGTTCGAGACATATCTTCCTATCCTTGCACTACAAATACAATAATATTAACTCGTTATTTCTATTAAAAATACAACTCGATGAGATCATTGAATTTCCCAGCCCCGGGCAGCACTGCACTAACATCTCTCTTATATGGTTTAGCACGGTTTCATTATTCATGTTAATAATCACATCATTTCGCGTAACGTGACGACAAATTATGGCGCTTTTAACATGCCCGGATGACCGGTTGATAGTAAATATGTTGCATGACCAAATAACATAGGGACAAAACAATGATAATAATTAAAAAAAATAATAATAATGGTAATCATAATCATAATGAAAGTAATAATACAAAGAAATGAAAAATAAACATTTCAGATAAATAATGCTTTCTACCCTATTTATTAATTTTTCAATAAGTCTTATCAATCATATCATATATACAATTCAATTTAGAAGATTTAGTTCAATTTAGTTTAGATTGTTTCATATCAATCTAAACAATCAAAATAAACTTACATATATATAGCAAATTGTTGCGACTCTATTGATGAAATGAAGAGACACATCAATTAACTGATACCTAGGTGCCGCACACAAACGTGGAGCACGCCGGCATTATTGGCTAGTTTACGGCAAATTTCCGGCGAATCAGGCGTTACAGCGACATCACCCGGAGCGTCTAATGCCCGCAGAACACCCCCGGGGCTGGAGCCGCTCTGACGCATTATGAGCAGGCCGCCGCTGGCCCCGCCCATCCATATGTGCCGGCCGCGGCCATTGGTCGCCGCTGATGAAATCACGATCGTGATTGGCGAGCGGCGCTGAACAGTGTGTGCCGGTCGGCAGTGTTGACAGATTACATCAAGATTCTATTCATTGGCAGTTAATTGCCGTTGGTATTGGATCGAGATCAAACAGGCGCCTGCGGCCGGCCAGAAAGAGTTGGCGGTCGGCGTCGTTAGCAGTGTGACGGACGGACGGACGGACGGACGGACGGACGGAGGGTCGGACGGAGGGAAGGAGGACGGAGCGACGGAGAGGATGACTCGTCACCAGAGGAAGCCGGAGATCCACAGTATTGACAGCATCCTGGGACGGTCCGGCCCACCGGCGGCTGTCTCCCCGGTCAGGGAGGAGGAGGAGGGGAGTGCACCAGGTGAGTTGGTGAGCGGCCACGGCACACATCTGCAGCATGCTGCCTGCTTCGATGGCCTGAGCTATTACAAAGATTTTCTGGTAAATGGTGATCTTACTTGTTTCTTTTCACATCTCAATGATGCGTTTAGTTGAGACATTGTTATGTGAAATACGGTTCCATACTGCTTCTGCTTACAATATGAACGAATTAAATACGTTTCTATGCAGTCACCTGTGTTGTGCCTAAAGCCTGCATTGCTCTTGCTTGCAGTGTGTTTAATAAAATGTAATGCAAATTTATTACCACATAACGTCCACGCTAAAACGTGCAGTTTTCAATGGAAAAAGAGACGAGCGAATAGACGAACGGTCAAGTGCAGAGAATGGTCGAAATACCAGGGGGTGCTTTTCCACCCGTGGCGGTTAAGCCTTGAATAGATAGATGAATTTCTGTTGTTTTTGTTTACCCATTTACCTATAATGGAGTTGAGATTCATTTATCACTATATTTGTAGTATATAGGTTTAAACGTTGTTTACGTAAGCCTAATTTAACAAGAATTAACACATTACCCCATGAAGAAGAACATTTACGGTTTTAAGGCAATAATAATTTCAACCAAGTTTCCATTTACAAAAAAGCGACGCGGATGAGTTTTCCGAATTTTGTGAGACATTTTGGAATTTGCCCCCCCCCAAAAAAGCAACCATATTTGACCGATCCCGATCCACCGTTCTGGATTTTCCAGTGTTGATAAAAGATACGGGGATACGAGGATACGGGGACACAATCAAATGTCAAGCATCCTAAGGTCTGAACTGATCAGTGGTGACTCGAAACGATGTTACTGCAAGAATTTGACATTGTAGGTTATTAATCAGCTCCAGAACTAACCATTAGTTTCATATGCTGACTACGTATTTTTTGGCGATCAGATAATGAACAATTTCCCTTATTACGAGCGAGCGCGAAGCGCGAAGCGCGAAGCGAGTTCTTTCGTGGTATATGGGAAATCTCTGAGTATGAGCACTGAGCAGCCCGACCCGACCCGACCCGACCCGTCATACCTGCAACCACTGAGTGGTCCCATCCCCCTACACTGTATGCGACCTATGCCGACTCACGTTGGTGCTCACCACGGCGCGTGGCGCGTGCCGCGTGGGGGGGGGGGGGGGGTAGGGTCGAAAATAGTCGTCTCACAAGAACGCCACAACGGCTGGGCCGATTGTGCTCAAATTTGGTATGTGGTTAGGAATCTATGCGATCAACTGCGATCTTTCTATAAGTCACAGGTGGGGTGCCTCTGCACGTGCGCAGGTGCACACCCCTATTATATATCTCAGGAACGTGTAAGATCAAGGTGACCTAAGTAGTTATGTAGTTCAAGTTGCATATCAGTAGATGCGCCTTGACAAGACGAACACATTGGTGCCTTCCGCACGTTTCTGTCATCTATAAAAAGTTATTGGCAA
>JARFNZ010145294.1:0-10226 GCA_031763405.1 Balanus nubilus
GGTTTTTCAGGAATAACTCTAATATAATATAAATAAAAAGCGGCGGATCGCAACGAAACTTTCGGTGCCCTAGTATTGATACATTTTACACCTACCCTAAACGAAACCGTGACCCCGGTGACCCGTGACCTTTTTCTCAAGGTCATGTCAAGCGCAAAGGACGTTCCGTGGCATATCGTTGTTTATAACTCGCGTGCTTCCTGATTTTTGATGTTCAGGAGTATACAAACAGGTCTTACCATGTGACCTCCATGGTTCCCGATGAGGTCATGACCTCCCAAAGGTCAACCGAGGTCACTGATCTCTGATGACCTCGAGTGACCTGTTTGATTTCCAGAGCTTTCAAGGGTGTTATTATGCGCTGATTTCGAATTTTACATTCATTTTACACAAATACGGGTTCAAATGAGGTCATAACGTATTACAGGTCAAGCGAGGTAACTGACCTCAGATGACCTAAGTTGACCTTTGACCTTTGACTAGTAATGAAGATCAACTGAGACCTGGAATGTATCAAAAAGCATTCTGCAGACCAAAGGAAACGTCTAAGTCTTTAGAGTGAGGTTCTAGCTTGATTAAAAGTGATCCTATTGGCAAAAATGGAATTCCGTGATTTCAGGTCATTGACCTGACCTCTGATATCACCAAATGACCCAGTACCTAAAAATCGGGTACCTTCGGCTTCGTCTCGTCACAAGCAACACGCTCGTCTACCGCGAAGCTCCCCACCCCTTCCCCTACACGGAGACGCAGCAGTTTTGTTCTACACTGGCGAGGGTTAAAAACGCTTCATCGATCACAGGCAGCATATAATTTTAGCACTCAGCTGACACAAACTCATTCACAGTGAATAAAGGGTTGCTTGAGAATGGCTGACAAGTGCCAACATGCGACTTAAAACGCATATGACAAAATGTTTAAGCGAGACTAGGACGATCGACTCACGGTCGGAGAGGTGGACGCGGAAGTCGTCGAAGCGCGCCGCCCTGGGCAGCGCGGCCAGCAGGTGGAGCAGCCGCGGCAGGATGACGTCCAGGTGCTGCAGGCCCGACTCCAGCAGGAACATGGCCACCGCCCAGACGGCCTCCTGGCCGCGGCGGCCCACCGAGAACGGGCCCTCGGACGGCACCACCGGCAGCAGGCTGATCAGAGGCTGCACCTGGAACCACCGGCAACAGTGTTGGGATATATCAGCCATCACTGTTGTCTCTGTGTTATCACTGCGTATCTACAGACACTGGTGAAATTGAAGCTGCACACAAGCCAAAGTAAAATGGCTATTGTAAATGGACCAGGGATGGATATCATATTATATCTTGTAGCCATGGATAGCAGACAGTGACCTTCATGAAAAGGTTGTTTATTGGCGTTTAAGGGCGCGTCGACATCTCTGGTCATTTTGCGCCCAGAACATATTATAATGAAAAGGTTATCATAACCATACACTTGTACCAGTTCAACAGCATTGCCCAACCACCAAACAGATAATGAACAAGGCACCATCAGTTGACTGCTCATTAGCTGCACTATTACAAAACAGCAAAAAAAAAACAGTTTCAGGGATATGAACTGGCAGCATGTCAATGCCATGACCAAATGATGGTAAGAGGCATTGACACAGCACAGCTGCAGTTCTCGATGAAAACTAACTTCATGAAATATGTTTCAGCCATGTACCTTTTCAATTTTGGCCTCCTTCTGTGCAGCCAGTGCCCGTGCCAGGTGTTGGGTCGCCTTGGCAAAGAAGTTCCTCTCACCCTCCATTGTGCTTGCCATGGCTCCCACAATGGAGTGTTCCTGCAAATGGAACAGGTACATTGTTAGGCATGACAAATATGCATGTCAAATGTTCCATGTATGAATTAATAAAACAAGCCAACATGCATCATCATCATCATGACATCCATTAGCAGATCCAAGGACGAGGCAGCATACAATTAATAAACTGGCAATCTGCCTGAAATCAGCATATAATTCCTAATGGAAGGAAGTCTAAGCAATTTTTACAGGTAAAATTTGTTGCAAAATGTATCATGCATTGGTCTAAGGATAGCAATTCATAGGTATGGAAAATCCGATGTGTTTTCTGAATTTTGCGAACCTTTTTTTTATTTACCTTACCCTACATTACCTTATACTATCGGGAATTTTGAAAGCCCTTGCCTGTGGGTTCCGTTCTTATCGAGCTCGTGATTAAGGATCAAACCCTATTCATGAGTAGGGATTTGGTACATGATATTGATCCAGTGTCGGTCAAGCCGGGATTTGAAGGCGAATTGAGGGATGGGGCCTGTACAACTGACGGGGGGAGTGAGTTCCAGTCGTTCATGGCACGGACGCTGAGGACGTGTCTTCGGACTCTTGAGGACACATGAGGCTTGAGTAGCTTCCATGAATGACCTCGGTTTGTTTTTGACCTTGATCTTGTTGAGGCTTGAGTGACAAACTCATCAGGGTCGATATCGAGCCCAGAATGAAGTATCTGGTAGATACCAATCATGTCACCGCGACGTCTTCGGTGGTGCAGGGACAGCAGCTTCGGGTACTTTAGCCTCTTTAGGTATGGCTTGCCAATGATGCTCTCTATCAATCTAGTTGTGTGCCGCTGCACTCGCTCCACCAGCTTCTCATCCGCCTGGTTGAACGGGCCCCATATCAGCTTCACGCATTCGAGAAGAGGTCTGACCAGTGTCTTAAACAGCAACGATAGGGTGTGTTCGTTGATGTTCTAGAAAGATCTGCGGGTCAGCGACAGGATCTGGGTGGCCTACCACACAGCTGAGGATGCTTGCTTCCTGAACTTCAACTCAGGGTCGATGTAAACGCCCAGACCCCTCTCAGCTAAAGAAGAAGCAAGAAGGGCACCTTTCATTTCATAGGAACGCTTTGCGTTCCTGGGGCCGACGTGCAGACAGGTACACTTGCTCTCACTGAACGCGAGCTGCCATTGCTCAGACCATCTGATGATGGCGTCGATGTCGCGTTGTAGCTCTGCTGCGTCGTTGGAAGAATTGATGCTGCAATACACTTTCGTATCATCCGCGAAGAGCCCGATTGAAGAGCTCACTACGTCTGGTATGTCATTGGTATGCACTAGGAAGAGAAGCGGTCCGAGTACTGGACCTTGTGGCACCCCGCTAACGACGGAAGCCCACCTGGAATGGCACCCCCGAACTACCACCCGCTGTCGGCGATCTGACAGAAAGACCTGATCTACTGGAGCAGACAGCCAGCCACACCATGGGCTTGGAGTTTCTTCAGCAGGCATTCATGGGGCACGGAATAAAGGCCTTACAGAAGTCCAGGTAGGTAGCGTCGACGGGGGTTCCTTCTTCGATCGATCGGCTGCAGTCGCGCCCAGGACCTCTAGGAGCTGTGTGGTGCAGGAGCGGTTTGGGCGAAATCCATGTTGGTGCCGTGACAGAAGACCAGCTGAGGTAAGGTATGTCATGAGTTGATCCCTGATCAGTGACACCATAATCTTGCATGGCGATGCAGTTAGACTGGTAGGTCAATAGTTCTCAGGAAGTTGCTTCTCATCCTTCTTAAATATAGGTATGACAGTGGCTAGTTTCCAGTCATGGGGTACACAACCAGTGTCAAGAGACTTGCGAAAGATGTTGGCAAGAGGGGCACTTATGGCATCAGCTGTCTCATACAAGATTCTGGGGTGGACACTGCCAGGACCCGGGGAGCTGGTCGTCTTCACTGCTTTCAGCTCCTGGCGGACTGTTTTGGCAGAGAGCTCCACGTTGTCAATGCCAGGAGTGACGGAATGCCAAGGGGGTTCCGGGACAAGTCATTCTTCCAGTTAAGACATTGCTGAAATATTTACTAAGAATGTCTGCTTTCACAGGGTCTCAGTTTTGCTGGGTTTCATCTTTATCCAGTCCGTCCCCAATACCTGCCCTAGTTTTCAGACATGAAATGGTATTCTGTCAGAATGCCTTTTGGTTTGTCCTGATGTTATCTACAAGTTGCTGTTCAAAGTCTCTATGTAGATTTCTGGTTGGGGTTCTGAGCTTCTTTCATCTCAGTTTAATTTTAGGAACACAAGCATCAACAGCTGAAGAGACATAATTTTTTAAGAAGTTGTAGCTATCATAACTTCTAACTCTTGCATGGCATCCCAGTTGACTTCCTGAAGATTATGGCATTCAGCATCTCAAAATTGGCATGCTTGAAGTCATGCCCAGGGATGTCGGGAACCCTTTGTGAGGAATGGCAGGCTAACTCAATCATCAAGAACATGTCAATGTTTCCAAGCCCAAGTTGAAAGTTCAACTGGTTGACTATTCCTTTGTTTGTGAGGATCAGATGAAGTATATTGCATGCTTGCCCAGGCCTATACTTGGTTGGTTGAAAGACATGCTGAAAAAGGAAGCAGTTGTTGATGACCTGAATCTGGAGATGTCAGCAGTGATTATCAGGAGCAGAGGAGAACCTGTTTTCCCAGTCAATGTCAGATACAAAAAGTCCCAAGCCACCAACAGGTGGGATGGTTTTGAGGCACAGACAAGCCTAAGCAGATTGCTGAGTTTTTCCACACTCTACAGGTCATCACCAGAAGGGCTTTGGTAAATGCAGCCGATGAGAAGAGCATCAGAGTTCACAAGTTTCAGTTTTACTTGTAACTGCTTTTTGAAGCTGGTGGATGAAAAGCTCTCCTGTACAACAAGGCCGCTTCTCACATAGATACAAACACCCCTGATTTCACTGGAACAAAGATTGAGCTTATGAGGATCAAAATTAGAATGCAAAGTAAAACCTGGCATTGAGAGTAAAGTTGGACAGATGGGATGTATCTGGGCCTTCGGGATAACCTCAGTGAGATGAATTATGATGAAGTCTTTTGTCCCTGTGCGGCAAAACTGGGGAAGGGGACTGATCCAACTGGCATTTCCTTCCTCTTTCTGTCTGCAAGGTTTAGGTAAGTGAAAGAGGATCTCAGGATTTTTATTTAATTCCATTTTTAATCATCCATGATGGACCAAGGTCACTGGGCTCAGAGTAACTTTACACCAGTGTTGGTGATGGGAGCTTGACTTTGGACTTGTGACCCCGCTGAGAATGCAAATCCCTTGTAAGTCGGACCTGTGCGGCACAACTGAGGAAGTTGTTGTTGTGGGTTAGGGCACATAGCGTCTTGGCTGAAGCATCCAACTTGTTGATTATTGGGTACTTTCATTTATTATTGAGCACTCAGATAGCTTCAATACTAAATGAATTAAATTTGACATTTGACATTTTTTTAAATATTGATATGAACATTTACATTACATCCATGTGACAAATTTAGAAATACACTTTAGACCATTTGTCTTTTGAAAATAAATGGGCTATAACAATGCAAATAAATGGGCTATAAGTCAGAAACAAGAACTTGTATTATCTGCCTAACCTGACGAAGTTGAAGTCTGGGAGCCGAGAGGTGCACCCAAAAATATTGCTAAAACACCAGACTGAGACCCAAAACAGGAAGAACTAATCAATCATATCACGATATAGGTAGTGTCCTCGTAATGGCAAATGTTGACGAATGATAAAATATGAAACTGTCTGAAAATGAGCCTCCGACAAAATACGGCAAGCAGATCCAATTTTGAGGGAGTTGTTTACATTTGGTGTTTATCCTCACGTATTGATTGTATTCGTGTACGTAAGCGCAAGTGATGTGATGATCATAAAATGACGTCATATTCTTAAATTTATATTTTTTCTTTTAAAATTCCACATATAAAAATATAAGAAACAGTATTATTATTTAAAATATATGGCCAAAAAACATTTATTTGTTAGTAAATAAAAAAATATTTGTATCACTACGATGACGTAGCATACATGGCTTGTCTCTTTCTAACCTGTCCCATCTGATTCAACCTGTACCCAGCTTTTATATTACGTAGTTATATTTGTAAAACCTTATACGACCTTGGTAAAACATACATAGACGGTATAAGCCATTTTTCGAAGCTACATCATTTAAATAAACCACTTTCACATTTCACTGATAACAATGAAATTCAAATTCCAATCAACCAGAGGTCCAGATCTTTCGTATAATAACACGCAATAACGTCAGGTAACAAGAAACAAAATTGCATTCAATTTGTTTCATCGACACGATTGTTGCATATAATAATTATGTATTGATTGGTTTGTTTATATTGATCAATATGCCGTGATTCACGCTCGGGATCCGCACCACTCAAGGCAGGGAGTGTTTTGAAAGACCTCTCGGTTCGGTGAATGGAAGCAAGCAGCAAAGGCGTCGGTAGCGCAACCGGAGCGACGAGGCACTCGTCCCCCACAATTTGTGTATTTAGACATCACGTCAGGGGCATTGGAAGAGGGCCAAGGGACATGGGCCGCTGCTCCCAGGGCACTTAACAGGGCGTATAGAGACGTGGGTGCATAAGCATAGGAACGTCACGAAAAGTGTGGGGGGGGGGGGGCAGTGAAACTTTGATCTCACCTTGAGGGAAAACTATCACCTCTATGATAAATTTATTTGCAGATTTAGGCTCCTCTCGCCTTCGTGAATCGTTTGCTGCCTTAAGTTTTGTCTTTGAAGACAAATTGACAATTTTACGGAAATTTTTGGCCGAAAAGTGTGGGGGGGGGGCATGGCCCCCGGGCCCCCATGTTCCTACGCCTATGAATGGGTGGAACTTTAATGTAAATTGGGGTTGTAGCTACAACCCCAATAATCTGGGAATTTAACATTACGACTATGAAGCGATGTGGTACAAATGGGACTTAACACAAATAAGTGCAACCCCAATGATTTTCAAAAAGTTTCGCCCCTGGATAGAGGGCCACGCAGCTGCCCCCGCCGCCTTCCCTGAGCCCCTAAGGACAGCGCTCCCCACTGATATGTGCCATAGCCCCATCCTCCAGTTCACGTCAAAGGCGCTTTCCTTCGCGCCAGAGGCGCCCTCCTCCGTTTCAGATGTGCCCTCCTCCGCACCAGGGTCGCGCTCCCCCAGAAGCACACTCCTCCGCACCAGCCAGCCCCCCCCCGCCCCCCCCCCCTCCAGAGGCAACCTCCTCTCTCGTATTGTCATGGTCGCATCCGGTAATGGGCCACGGTGTGCACCAGACGAAGTCCGCCCGCTGCGCAACATAGGTCCCGCTTTGCGTGTGCCAACACCGCCCCCGTCTGCCACACGGTTGTACTGCAAATGTTTCGGAAGTCGGTATTACGGTTTAATCTGGTGATTCAGAGCAGAAGCTGCGCAATTTGAGCACACAAGGTGGGTAGCGAGCCCTAATGAGTGAGCCCTAGGGTTTTTTACAGCTGCCAATTTTAGTCTGCCAGAATAGAAAATGAACCGTCGAAATTTGGACTCCCTGAAATATCCATGCTCTCGACTCACACTCCTCGAAAAAGGTCTTAGTTGATTCAGCCACCATTTATTCCCCAAGTCACAATGGGTCGAAAGGTAAGAAAAGAGACTGCCGAAAGTTAAAACCATTTCAAATTAACAATTCTCACTACCGCGCGAAATAACCTAACATACCCTACGCCACGCGAAATACCTTTATCCCGTTCCAAAACCTATCTATTGAGGAGGGGAGGGGCAGACCCCATCCTCCGGTTAGCGGGAACCTACCTCGAGCGATGCCAGCCGAAGAGAGAGAGAGAGCCCCGAGAGACCGGACCCTTCGGTTTTCAACAATCGCCCGAGGCGGAAGCCCTGACTCGCGAGTTGCCCGAGGTCGAGAAAGGCCTTGTCGCCAAGCCAGGACCCGGCTCCGCTACCCAGGCTTCGCCGCCGAATCTAGAGGCACCCTCCTCACACCAGAGGTGCCCTAATCACACCAGAGGCACCCTGCCGCCCCCCTGATCACGCCAGAGATGTCCTCCTTCGCACCAGAGGCGCCCTCCATTCGCCAGAGGTACCTTCCTCCACCTTAGAGGCGCCCTCCTCTGCGTCAGAGACGCTTTCACTCTCCTTCCCAGGAGCGCGCCCCCGCACGCTATAGAGGCACCGTCCTCGCGCCAGTGGCGCCCTCCTCGCGCCGCCAGTAGCGCCCTCCTCGCGCCAGCGGCGTCCTCGCGCCAGTGGCGCCCTCCTCGCGCCAGTGGCGCCTTCCTACACGGAATAGCCTGAAATTAGCTCCGTAGATGCCGCCCCACCGAATCAGTCGCCCCTCATTTGGAAAATCAATCCTAGATCCGCCCTATCACGCAATCACCATTCACCACAGCTGTCCACATTCAAGAGGTTCATGGTAAGCATATGGTCCTTACCTTTTCACCTCTAATAAGTTTTTAAGAAGGCTCTCCGTAGTTACCGTAAAAGGTTCTAACTTTCGACACTTTTCAACTTTAAAGTTGAATATTTTCGATACGTTTGATGACGAAAGTGTCATAGTTTGACTAAACTACTCGATTACTCTAGAACGATTGCCCTCTTTCTATCCATGATAAGTATTTTTAAGTACGGTTTCGCGATAGGCATAGCTTTATCTGAAAAAACATCGGTGGCTAAAGTTAGGACGACTTTTCCTAACTTAAGCTGCTTTGCGTTTTTGATGTGTTTCTTGTGCACTCACATTTTTTATTCAGATAAAAGACATACATGCAAAGCTGAACCGTTTTAAAATAGCTTAACAACAATATTTTAAGTATTCATGGATATTATCCATGAACACATGGTCAAATGAGTCGGATTAACTTCCTTTCACAAACTGATATTTTATTCCGTTAAATAAATCTCCAAATCATCCCGACGTACCTAACCTACGAAACAAGTAAAAAGATTCAAACAAACAACTTTAAATATTGAAACAAGTATCTAAACATTAAAGGCGGTATTGCCACGGTCGCCTTGCGTTAATTTACCGTTACTGATTCACGAGGCGGCGCCTGCCTTGTCACCGGCTCGTGATCAGATGGGTTGGCGACCCGCTTCCCTGACTGGCCGGCCGACTCCACAACATATGATAAGGGCGTTGGTCCGGCTGGGAAACAGGGACTTCTCCTATTGTATCCTTTTCACGAATATTAAATGTGTTTGATTGGGCTTGTACCTAACCTGTTGGCACGAAATTATATTTTTCATTCGGCTAATATTTTAAGTAAGATCGCACAAACGCTTGTTTAAGATTAACTTTAACATTGTGCAACGTTTGTATATGACATAAATGTAAATAGGAGTGAAACTAATGTGCAAAAAGGAAGTGGCTAAAGTTATGGCATTTTCATGAATTCGTATTCCTAACTTTGGCCACCTTAAATTCCTGGCGTCATTCGCGGCGCACAAAATTAGTGCACGATAATGTTTAGGATATACGCTTTCTCAAGAGCGGTGGCCTTCATGGCATGCGTTATTACTCTGGCCCAGGGATATACCACTTTTTTTAGGTCTGATTTTTGCTGTTTTGAGTTATATTAAACACCAGACTCACAATCGCACACTTCATACGTCATAAATGTGTACCTCACAACAATCGGCCGCCATTGCACCAAGTACCTAATGCTGATAAATAATATCAGTTGCGCAGCTCTTTGCGCAGGTACGGTATTGTTACAGGTCATCTCTAATACAAACTTGAAAATGGCTTAAGTTAGGACGCTGGCTAAAGTAAGGGTGTTTTACGGTATCTGATCAGTATTTTTGTTTTTGTTTTTTTTACAAGAAAATTGCCCGATGCGGCCAACTGTGTCCTTGATCGGCCTCAGAGAGCCATGGCCTGCGTGCCATAGGTCGTCCTGAGGGAATCCTCAGTCAGGAGGAGATAGCTCTCAATACTCTCGTCCGACTTGAAAGTCAATAGGCCCTCAGTCCAGAGGGTGAAGGGGCCTTCAGCATAAGTGGAGAATTGCCGAAATGTCACAGGGTGTTTTTCCGCCGGTTCAGCTTAAGGTGGAGCGAGGGATTTCATATGTTTTTGTTCACGGACTTACCCAGATTCTGAGTTTAGGCAAACTTTAAACACTGTAGGTATATTCGTAGGATATATGTTTATGTATTATCATTATTATTATCAATATCACCTTATTTTAATAAATGTTTCTTTCCAGTTTGACGGTGCTTTTGGCAGTATGGGGATGCACTTTTGTAGGTACAGGGGCCCACAGTTGCAATGGTCATATATAGGGTCCCGTCTATTTTCGCGTCCAGTGGGTTTATTTCAAAGAATTGATACATGAAACTATAACCAATGGAAGCGCATTACCGAGAGCTTCATTTCAAGCTAAGGCTGAACATATAAAT
>JARFNZ010145305.1:0-10226 GCA_031763405.1 Balanus nubilus
GGCTTCCCTTGTTCTGAAGTTGCTAATACAAGTGCTAACTCCATTTTTATGGGAAAAGGTCATACATTACCTTTAAACGAATTTGATTTGTCTACCGATGAAAATTACTGAACTTCTGATAGCACTTCGGCTGCACAATTTTTTGGGAACGAAGTATTGTAATGCGCACTGGACAATATTGAATTACTTCCCGAGACAACATTCCTATTTGGCGAGCAAACTAAAATTCTGCCGGAAGGATATGACCCATATTGGAACACAGAACAGAGATGAGCAAATACAGTTACAAAGAACAAAGAAATAAATGAAATGTCTGTTAAGACCATATATTTTACATCATCTTTATACATTTTCTTACACTGTTAACCCGCCATTGTCTGAGGGGAGGGAAGGGGGGGAAAAAAAATCCCCCTGTCGAATTTTCGCGATAGTTCCAAACCGAATGGCGCTCTGGATGCGAAATGTGGCATACATTCTTTGGCATTAAGCTGACATTTTTGGGTAAAAAAATTAAACAATGTCGTCGGATTTTTCACATATATCGATTTTAGTAACGTCACTACTCAATACATCACATTGGGGGCCGAACAGAGTTAAATGTTTAAAAATCTGTTAAAAATCCTGTTTTGAAGTAAACAGCAAAAACATGAACGGCAAAAGGCGCATCCATTGCTGAGTTCTACCAAATCTGTCTCGGATTTTTGGAAGCTAAATTTTGTTCCCCGTTTTTTTTTAAATGGTTAAAATCCAACATTTTGAAGATTGTAAACAAAAAAACGGAATAGATGTGGAAGAACTAGACATGAACGATTTCAAACCAAATTTCAAAAGGTTGTCCTCATTTTTGACTGAGTAATCGCTCCATATGTGTGGGAAGTGATGACATAATTTTGTATCACAATTTTTGAATTTCTTAACTATGTACATGAAATAATGAGTGATGCCACTGGATTTCTGAGGAAAACT
Organism: Balanus nubilus; assembly: GCA_031763405.1. NCBI lineage: Eukaryota > Metazoa > Arthropoda > Thecostraca > Balanomorpha > Balanidae > Balanus > Balanus nubilus. The sequence goes on from JARFNZ010145305.1 coordinate 967, forward strand.
GATCTTCAATATGCCTCCTTTATTAGAAATTACCAACTTAAAGATTTGGCCTTATTTGACCGACTCATAATGAACTCATATGACAAAATGAACGACACTATCGATTTATGCGTCTAAAAGACCCTTAAAACATGTGTCACACGATTCATGTAAGTTTTGAGAATATTGACCCTTTGTGACGTGACCTTGACCCGTTCTTGAGCCGTACCCTTTGTGACCTGACTTATTACGTGGGTTCAGCCGACGTTGCTCCCTATAGGGAGGGGTAAGTGGGCTAATCGTCTTCTTATTCCAATGCAGGGAACTAAACATTCACCATGTCTTTCCACCTTCCCACGCCACTTTATACATAAGCAGCATTATATTTCTGAGCATTACGAATTAGACACCAGTTTGTAACAAATCAAGCATTTTAAGACATCGGCGTGTGTCACTGAAAGCTAACACTGAGTAGGACCAATAAATGTCCAAAGGCACGACCGGCACCTAAAATTGTTGGGATATACAAATGCGAAAAAATCAAGAATTTTAGCAATTTAGTCGTAGATTTTCAACTTAATCTCGTATAACACGTACAGATTAAAATTTTCGGATCGACTCACTCACATTGGTCACATGCTGGGAAACGATAGTAAATGACTCATATTCCAGCTATATATCTGACATAAGCTGCGTTGCCCAGTGGGCGTTGAACATCGGGTTGGGGTTCGCCATGGAACGAAGTTACTTTCATCCATGGATCAAAGTAGTATCGTAGTATGTCAAAACGTCTTTTTCAGCAACCCTCGTTGCCTTTCCGAAAGTCATCCAATAACAATCAGCCTTTGTTTTGTACCTGCCCATTGGGCGAAGTAATCATTCATCGTCCGGACACAAATATCACGTCATCCGTGACGTCAGCTCTAGTGACGTCACGCCTCGCCTCAATCGAGTGGGCCGTTACCGCCGTGCATGCAAAGGTCCTTTACCTGGAAACGATTGCTCGCCGTGCTGCCGGTATGTGCGCTGCGCATGTGAGCGCCGTCATTGGTGGTCCTTGGACTCTTCAGCGGCCGGCCCCTGCCCCCTGCCCCCCCCCCCCCCCGAGGGGTGGTGACGGCCCGGCACTAGATCGATGGGGTGCACCAGTTACTCGCTGGAGCCGCTATCCTACGGACGTGTCCAGTCTGTCTGTGGCGGTATCAACAGGCTGGTCGGTAATCCAGCCCGTGCTGGTTTTGTGGTGGCAATTCCGGTGACCGGTTACAGCAGGTTGATTTACAAATGATCGTGCTGTCACTCGAACGGATTACGGAGTGACATCAAGCAGGTTCCTCGTTTCTTCGGTAGCAAGTCGTAATCGTGGGTCACCCGAGCCACTCTCTGTGAAGCACCAAAGTCTCGTCATCGCAAAGAGAAGTTGCCATCATGGGTTTCGGGAAAGGCATAGAGGGCTGCGGCAAGGTGATGCAGTACCTCCTGTTCCTCGCCAACTTCCTCATCTTCGTCGGCGGCCTGACGGTGCTCTCGGTCGGCATCTGGACCCTCGTCGACAAGAACGAGTTCGCCGAGATCGTCGGCACGACGATGTACTCGAACGCGGCGATCCTGCTGATCTTCGCCGGCACGATCGTCGTGATCATTTCGTTCCTGGGTTGCGTCGGTGCGCTGAAGGAAATCAAGTGCATGCTGCTGACGTACTTCATCATCCTGCTGATCATCTTCCTGTTCATGCTGACCGCCGGCATCCTGGCCTACGTGTTCCGTGACGAAGTCGGCGACAAGATCGAGAAGAAGATGAAGGGCACGCAGGACAAGTACCGCACCAACAATGCGGTGAGGGATGCCTGGGACTTGGCCCAGTCGAAGCTGATGTGTTGCGGCGTCAAGGAGACAAGCGAGTGGGGTGGCGAGATCCCGTCCTCCTGCTGCCCCAAAAAGCCGACTACGTGCACCACTAACCTGGCCTACACAACCGGCTGCAAGGAGAAGGTCAAGATGTACGTCAAGGATCACGCCAAGGTGGTGGGCGGCGTCGGCATCGGCATCGCCTGCATCATGATCCTCGGCATGATCTTCAGCATCGTGCTCTATAAGATGATCGACTGAAGAGGATGGAGGATCGGGGAGAGGAGGTGAAGGAACTGAAGCGCAGAAGCGGGTGACGAGGGAAGACAGAGGCGGTGAAGTTGAGGGTGATGCGAGATACCGACGAGTTTTACGGACCTGATGCGGCTTCGAGAGGACGTTGAGTGGAGTATTTATTCGCGGGATGCACATTCACAAAACGGAAGAAGTGGCGGCTTCGTAGCAGCCCAGAAAAATATTGGTTAGAAATTGTCGATTGGAAACATTTTGGCGCTAACATTACTCGAAAATCGTACCTGTATGGGACACGAAAACGACTTAAAAGAAATGCGCAGGAGACTCGATGCACTGGCATGGCAGACGGCGTGGTGTGACGTGGTCGTGCATCCCACTTGCATCCAATGTCATTTTATGGAACTTTGCGGTGTAAATGTTATTTTGACTGCTGCGAAGATTACGGTAATCATTTTCTGTCGATGTCGTTCTTTTGCATTTGCGTTCAGGTACGGAACTTCTAGCCGACAACATCGTGAACGATGTGAGTGTCGTTCTATGCACCAATCTGTGCCTTTACTGTGGGCCTGTTTTTTATCGTTCGCGAGATGTGGTGGTATAGTTTGCTGTTGTACTCCTGCTGCCACTATTGGTCGGAAGAACAGACTTGGCGATTGGCGATTGGTAGTGGGTTTCTGCCTTTTAGAGTAAAATGTACGAAGACACATGCTAATATGGATGATGATGCATACATAGACGCACTCCTTGAGTAAAATTGAAACAAGACAGGTGTCCTCGATTTTGTTGCGCAAGTTTCTCTAACGTCAATCGGGATGCTCGCATAATCTAGTTTAATCCGACTTCATAAGTTATTCACTGGCCATGTAAGAAGTTGTGCTATCATGTTTGCGTGTTATGCAACCGTATTATACTAATATAATGACTAATATTGCGCTACGTGTCAATGCTTTGCGTACTTGTGCATAAACCTGTCACTGAAATCAGCGAACTGCCTGAAAGTGCAGATATATGTGAGCGTTTCACAAACAACGAAGTAATGTTGATCTGCAAGGGTCAGCTTAGCAGCATGTCGATCGCTATACGCGGCGTGAATTTATAAGGCAGTGTGCATGTACAATATGCATATATCTATGTACATTCGGCAGGTGTGTTTAGTTCGATGATTTATTTTTTGCGAACTGGTCATTCCACATATGTGATATTTTGTTAGGTATCATGGCATTTAAAAGATATGTGCAGATGTTATTGTATGAGATAGTGAAAGTCATGCAAATTTATAGTACAATACGGCTGACTTTTTTGTATTTGAACTGGCAACAGTGTAGTCTTTATACTTTTCTGATCTACATGTTCGAAATACTTTGAGGTGGCGAAATAAAGCTTATATTTGTTGAAGAAGTCTCCCCGTTAACTACTCGGCGGAATAGCAGGATGCCTTCTCTACATCTTCGGAAAGATTTTGAAATAAGTATTGTAAGTAATTCTTCCGTCCGCAAATGCATACACTCAACCATTTTTACAGGGAAGAGGTTGGAAGATGATTGATAAGTCTGGTTTATAGCCAGTGTTTTGATTCACGCCTCACGGGTTCCTGTGGCACTAAAAAATCAATTTATGACGTTTTGGGTGTCGACAATTTCGATTTTATCTGAATATCATATGAAGTTGCCCTTGTGATTCGAAGTTATTACAAATGTACTGATCCATGACCAAAATAATTATCTGTTTTAACCCGTACTACGCTGGCACCTTGGATTTTCCACGACCTGCTGGGGGGGGGGGGGGGGTTGAACACCCCGCCCGCATCTCGGCTACTATGGGATGTAGAGAAAAAAGAAAAGGAGCGTTCGAAGCTAGTAAAAAAATTGTTTTGAAACTGCGTCGGCTATTTTTTCGTTCAGGTGAACATTGGGGTCACCAGAGGCCATTAAAGGTCAAATTATCCATTTTTTCCATTTTTAGGGAGCTTGATCCAGAAGTCCCTCGATATTGCGGAAACTATGATAGCGAGGAAGAAACAAAAAAGGCAATCGATAGCCCTTGAAACGTTTTGTAACGTCTCCTAATTATATTTTACGTGAGGTCAAAAGTTGAGCCTGTGGAGGTCATCAAAGGTCAAAATGGCCGTTTTCTCGGGTAACGTTTTTGGCGAGTACCCTTTTAGTTATTAAAGATAGAACATGTATTTTGACAGTATCTTGTCATGGCGCGTCGAAACATATACATGATGACCTCTGGAGTTTAATTTCAAAATTTGACCTCGGGTCAAAGTCAATTGGTGACCCAAGTAGGTCAAGTTCGATCATGTTGCATATGAGTCAATGCGCATTGATGAGAGGAATACATAGGTGCCTTTCAAACGCTTTTCTTCTCTACCAAAAATTATTGGCAAAAAAGCGTAAGTGACCTCGGGTGACTTGTGGTGACCTTTATATGGGTCACTGATTAAAATTTGCACATTGGTCATCAATAATAGCGTATTTGGACATGATTCTGAATCAATTGGAGTGGTGTAATGCATAAAAGAATATTTTGGAAATTTCCCCCATTGGCTTACAATGGGCAGGTCACCATATTGACCTGTCCTGATGTCACCGATATCAAAAGTCCGAGATTAACGATTTGTAGGTACTAATGCACTTCTTCAGTCCTGAAAGTTGCATGTCTATCTCCCAAACAATGTGGCCGTGACACGACTGCAAACGCTTTTGGAGGCGGGGTCACTTGACCTGACCTGATGACCTGACCTGAGATGACCTGAGGTCCAATTCTTTTAGAAAATGTGAGTAAAGGATGTCGGATAATTTTTGCAGGGAAACGGTGGTGCTGCGCTCCGCTGTTTTTTTTTTCGCTATCTCAAAACTTGCATGGGGTTCCAACGCCCCCCCCCCCCCCAAGCGGGATGCGGGTTAATATTCACGCCAGTGCACTGTGCAGTGAAACTATGTTTTATAATATTTTCATCGCCTTTCGCCAGTGAAATACTCGGGTACACCATTTTGCATTAGACAGAGACGAACTGTTTTTAGTCACCTCCTTGACTGGTGATATTTCACTGCCATTTTCTCGCCGGACAGATCTGTCCTGCCGGGGCTATTTGCAGGGCCGATCGACATGACCTTTTCACAGGCTGCTGACGACCGGGAAAGGTCACGGGAAGGCAACTGGAAGGGCCAGGTGGCGCTAATTAGGCATCGGAGCCGGACGGACGTTACCAGGGTGGCGGTTACCAGTTACCAGTTACCAACCGGCCTCGGCGTCATAGTACCTGCTGATGTGTTCGTTGTCCGTCGGAGTTGCTTGGTGGGTTGTATTTCATTAAACTAAATAGCACAACCTGAAAAATGCAGCAGGAAAAAATATCCTGAGAGGACAATGCTATATGCCGCTAGTTGTTTCTATCATGGTCTCCGCTACAGCAGGGGACGGGGACCCCTCAACTTTTTGATTTCTTAACATCACGCCTATGGGCGTTGCATGAAAAAATGACTTCAGAAGGCCTCCGTCTCCCCAGCTTTTGGAGCGTGGCGGACACCTTGGTTTCTATCCTCTTAATTTTCTACCAGCTTGATTACGTGTTGTCCTGGATCGGCAGGAGGTTCCCTGGTGCCGGTTTCACGGACTTTGTCACGTCATCTCTGTTTACCGGAGGCAGGTGGTAGTTTCCGAACGATTCGGCCTGTGTTCGCTGAATTTCGGCCCGTGTCGTGCCCGGTATCCAGGCGACAGGGGCGCCAGGCAGTCTGCACGGCTATAAAGATCGATCAGGGCATAGGAACGCTATTATGTATTGTGACAATGACAGACATGCAATATTTAATTTTGTTCTTGCCTCATCCAGCGACTTAAAATAAAGTCAATTCAAAATAAAGTCACGGTTAGTTCGTTAAAAACTTTGTTTTGTGCTACTTACCGCAATAGGTATGCTTTATGAAAACATTAAGACGTCTAGTCTCATCAGTCATGGCTCAGCGCGTGAAATGCATAATTATCATTTTACACAAGTGCATAAGTCAGGTCATGCTAACCTATAATAATGATGTCATAGAACATACGTGCATGACGTCATTAAGCCGTATGGCGGCATTACCGGGCATGCTGGCTGTGAGGTAATGTCGGAGCTGGTTATGTCTGGTGAGCTGTTTGGCGTTCGCGTGCCAGTCAGGTTGTCAGTCATGACGGAGTAGTGTGACAATGACTCTACGGTATATGATCGTTTTTGTAGTCCTTGACTCTTGTGTCGTCAGACGTGGCAACACCGTACACCGGGGACAGAGTTCAGAGAATAGAACTTGCTTCGTGTCGCCAAATCCCTCCCATTTTGTATCAGAAGTCCAACAAATTGTTTTATTTGCTTCATTGCTACTTCGATAATCTAAATTATTGAATATGGACTTAAAAAACATTTCTTATTTCAGTTATATGTTGAGTGACCTTTGCTTATCAGTTTTCTATTCAGCTATACAAGCTACTTTTCGTTGTTAGAAAAAGTAAAAAATATAGTTAATCATTCATTTAGTTCATTCATATTCAAACAAAGTTCATTGGACACTTATTTTGCTGCGGCATTTTTACGTTTTAATAAGACGTTTCACAATGCGGTGTTTTGATGAAGCGTAGCGAACGCGTGGAGTTCTGTTATCAATGGCACGTGCCCTACCGGGCTGACCTACTGTCAGCCCCAAGGCCAGCGATGATAATCCGGGGACTTCCAACAGCGTCACAGGTTCAGTGGCCATTAAATCGCCTTATCTGATGATGCACGTAAAGGGATAGGACGCCCACGGATGTGTGGTGGGGCACGTGTGGTGACCACGTGTCCACGTGTGTCGAACGCGTCGGGCGTTGAGCCTGCCTGCGTGCCGAGCACTGCTCGTTTACTTATACCACAGGCGTGGGAAATGAATACGAACAAGGCACTCTTTCTCTTCGGCCATTTCTTTTGTCAAAATGTATTTTTGCTTGTCGAGTAAATAATATTGTTTTTATTGTTGATGGTTTAAGGACGAGAAGAGTCCAAATATGACAAAGAAGTCTTCCATGTGTGGTTTAATTTCATTCAAAACGATATCAAAGTTTTACTGCCCCCTCCCCGCTCCCCCACACGCGCACACTCGTGACGTTCCCACGCCGCTGGCGGCACGTGTCCACGTGTCGTGTCGTGTCGTGTCGTGACGGAGCGGCGTCACGGGGGCTGCCGTGTACGGCCGCTGTCTGACGACGTGACGGCGTCTTACGACAGCGCCGTATGAATTACGGATAGCCGGGCCGCCATCGACGCTGGTTCCTCGGGGTACCGAGCCGGGCCTGTTGCCGAGACTGGATTTGGGCGGATATGAGGATTCCGCGTATGCAATGTCAGGAATCCAGTCTTGCACTTACACGCATAATTTCCTCAGCACTCGGTTTCCCGTACCTTAAAAAAACTCCTCTTCTTGTTTATCTAGAAGTCTACAAGTAAATATCCTGTCCTGCCTTGCTCCCTCCTATCCTGACCAACCACGGCCCGCTGATCTCTGAGATCTGACATTTGACCATCTATATTTGAGCGTGAATCTCTGCATGTCGACAGACCCCAGACTCGCCCCGACCTGACCTGACCTGACCTGACCTCTGATCCCGTCTCCCTGTCCCCAGTGTCTCTGTCGTCACTGCTGGGCGGCGGTCTCTCCGGCGTGGTCATTTGACCTATGACCTGACCTCTGACCTCGACCCCCAGTGTCTCTGTCGTCACTGCTGGGCGGCGGCTTGTCCAGCCTGGTCGCTTGGCTGGCCGGCGGAAGCGCCCCGCACCGCTCGACACTGCTGCTGCTGTTCTGCAACCTGCTGCTGCTGCTCATCTTCTGCTCATCGTACGCCTCGCTCTCTAGGATGGAGGAGATACAGCGCCGCATCGAGGGACCCTTTCAGCGGTGAGTACCCTGATCAGGGACCCTTCAGTCATGTCTTAGGTCGATGGACCCGTCCGGAGCTGAGCACTGGAGATGCAATATTTTCCCTAAAATCGAATGCCTGCCTCACACCACACCACAACGTTAGCCAAAAATACCGGTAATATACCGGCGCTTTCATTGCCATTGCGTTATCACATATGCTCAAATACTGCATAAATACCGCCGGTACTGAAAATATACCGGCATGCCGGTATGCCGGTATTGAAATCTTGCACCTCTACTGAGTGCCCAGATCAGGGACCCTTCAGTCAGGTCCCGCATCGAGTGACCGCTCTAGCGGTGGGTACTCTGAAATGAGATCCTTCAGGACAGTTATCAGTACTCCCACTACGGTACTGACCGCCAGTACCTAAACCAGCGGACCCTTTATACGGTCATAGTACGTACATATATAGCAGCCACTCGTCCAGTACAGCGCAGGGATGAGTACAATGCAAAGAGGCCCTTCGGACAGCATGCCGGGAGTTCCGTCGAATGGCGAGTTCCTTCAACTTGACCCCACGAGGAAGAGACAAATCCTTGGGAGTGCGACACGGTATGGAATAGACAGACATTCCTTTTTTCGTTGCGTTGTAGATAGTGGAAGTGCCTTCGAGGAAGAACCTTTGCTATGCACAGTGATTAGAAGTTTAATCAGATGGGTTTGGGTCTGGCGCTTTGGCATTTCCTTTGAACTATTGAACTACGTTACCGATGCATTGCTGCGAGGCTTTCTGCATTTTGTTACATATAACATCTTGATACCTTCACCAATGTTTGTAATGTGTTAAGGTTAACAATACAGCATCACATTAATAGCGATATATACGAGCTAATAAAAGTAAAAGGCCTATACACATCGTTCCTAAAGAGGTTTTGCAGCTTAAGTGTTCTCAGTAGTTGATCAATTTTCATTGTTAGACACTACCAAGGACACTACTAAGTTCGTTTCAGGTCAAGCACGTGATGTTATCATTAAAACGTTTCGGCTGCAAACTTTTCCTTGGACAAGTTTCATGTCACGCAACCATATGATTTTTATTAAGACAGAATGCTATTGTTTCATGAAAAGCACAATGGTATTGTTCATCTTTGTCAAAAAGTTCTATAAATACCATAAAAATCATACCTATAATTATGTGTTTTAGCCTTGTGATATCACGGATGAGTGTCCAAACAAGGGATGTCATCACTTCAGCTGCCATAGCCATGGTGATCCAAATAACGTCACTGCCTGGCAACCAA
>JARFNZ010145316.1:0-10225 GCA_031763405.1 Balanus nubilus
CCGCGCGCAGTGTCCCGGCCCGCCGCTACAGAGGAGGACCGGGCGCCGCGCCGCCCCCGCCCCCGCCGCCGCCCGCAGCCAGCCGCCGTCAGCACCGGCACCAGGTAGGTACAGTACGGACTCGGAGCGGCCGACCGCGCAGCAGCCGCCGCTCTGCTCCCATTGATCCAGCTGTCGGAGCGGCGCCGCTCTCCGGGAGAGGAGAGGCGGCGTGTAGCGGGAGAGGAGGCGTCGTGCGGCGGCCGCTGCGGTGGCCGTCGAGCCCATTTGTGCCGCCCGCTGGTATTAGCGGGGTCGCCGCTGGAGTCCCGAGCGATGCGGGGACACGCGGGCACGGCGTGGTGGCCGTCCCTCGGTGACCGCGGCGCCGTGGTCGTTGCTAGGCGACCGCTGGTTGTGTGTAGGCAGCACGCGTGCCGCCCCGTCCCACATTGGCGATAAAATCAGAACCCAGCAGCCTGGGTGGCCCGGTCGCACAGAGCCGCGGTCGGAAACGTCTCGGGACGGTCAGGGAGGCGCCGCGGCTCATCGCGGCCGGAGTGAGGAGCCGTGTTGTGCTTGTCTGCCGCTCTGCGTCGATGTGGGTTCGATGTCGGAGCTAATGAAGCGGCGGCCAGCTACAGCTGGCCGCCGGCGGCTGCCCGGACATACAGGACAGTTTCTCCTCCCTCCCTCCCTCCCTCTCTCCATCCCAGTCGGCCAGCCGCCGCCACGCGGCTCCGTCCTTCGCCCTCGGTCGAGAAACCGGCCGCTGCCGCCGCCGGCCCGGCCCGGCCCGGCCCGGTCCGCAGAAAAACTCGGACGGGTCGGGCTGCTGGACCGGGCTGTTTACGTCTCTGACCTCGCGTGTTTACTGGCTCTCGATGTACAGCTGTTCGGCCGCGGCCCACACTCGACCAACACTGATTCTGTCGGTGGCCGCCGTCCAACATGCGTACAGTATGACAACATGCGTGGGCTGTCAGGGGTGAAGATTCCTGTGGTCTTTTGGCCCTGCGTCACCCAGCTTTACTTTTCGTCCCAACAAGTGTCATCGAAATTGTATATATCCGATGTGTGAAAGTTATGCTAGCGTCGGCTCGTCGAGTCTGTCGTTTGCACTGCGCTAGTTGTTCTGGAAAGCGTCGATGTGACCTGGCTGCGTTGCAGTTGGTTGCTATGACACTTCATAATGGGATAGAGATAAAAGCAAGTATCGACCAATATGTGTGTAGCATCTCTCAAAAAGCCGGATAATCGAAACCAATATTAAATTTGTTCTTTTATACGTGGCGAATGCGGTTCTCAGGTACCAAGGGGAGATGTATGTATAACATATATACTATACACGTGTTTACTTGATGCTTTTTTTCTTTATACTTATTCCCGCAATGTATATGTAGGTTTGTGTTCCGGGGCAGGAGGCATGACCACTTCGCTTTAAGGTCGTATTTTTGGCTAATATTTGCTTTTTGCTTTGTTAGCAAACGCTTGATAACAAAAGTTTTGCATTAAGAGGCCGAAGCTACTAATAAATATTCATATAAACGGTGATGTTAGGACAAGACCAAAGTTTCGCTGCCCTTCCTCCATATTTTCCGTTACGTCCTTCATCCGTGCTTGTATATTAATTTCGTTTATCTTGGATCTTAGTGGATTTCACGGTATCTTGAATCAGACAAGGGAAATTGAAGAGCAAGGTCAAAATCCTAAGGACAGAACAGGGACATTTATAATCAACGACGTAACATTGACAGATCTGGAATTGTGTTCATAACTTCAGGATCCTCTCAGTTTGACCGGCGAATTACTTAGCAAAAATTTACTAGACGTATTTGGATCCATAGTAGGTACATACCTAGATTGTTCATCAAAACAGTTCCATAGAATTCCGACGGAACTATCCGCCATTTTTAAGCAGACTATGTCAGTGGCTCCGGGGCACAGGTTATTGTGATCGGATCCTGGGATGTGTTTGTATCTACCGACAGGCCTGCCGCCGTTAATGGCTGTCGCCCGCTGATAGGCACTGGTGCTACGCTGTTGCCTTTTGGCGAAGTCATTGATTGATACAGTACTTTATACCGGTTTCCGCTTCGCTCGTCCTACCCTGTGAAGTATTTTATCCAGCTGTTGGAGTTTGGCAAACATCATTCTTAGAGTAATTATGTGCATTTGTTCGCTGCTGGTTGCTTCCCCTATTCTTGGATAACATTAAATACCTAATTTACTAAATTAGTAGGCGTACATATGTCTGTCTGTCTGTCACGATGTGTGTCCGCACACCGTGTATTGGTGTCGATTGGGACCACCTGCAGGACCCGGGATTCGAGACCGAGACGCAGGACCCGGGATACGTAACCACAGCACCCTTGCGCAGAGAAGCGAGCGGGGACCGCTTGTTTCTGCCAAAATCACGTCTGCTAACGGTGCTGCGACTTAACCACGAGACAAACACCTGATGCCGCCCTCACAAAACACCAGCCTGCGTGCCTGCAGCTAGTTTTTGCCGGCGGGCCGTCCGCCCTCTGTCGGGGTTCTGCAGGGAGTGCCGGCGCTATCCGAGACATGTCACGGGAGGTGCCGCGGCGGCGCCCTGCGGCCGGCGTGAGGTTCAGTCCGTGATATCGGTACCGTGAAGTCCGCCACCGCCGCCACCGCCACCGCCAGACGACTGCTGAGTCACACCGCGCCGGCCGAGCGGGACCGGTGGACCGATGGACCGGTGGACCGGTGGATCGGTGGACCGATGGACCGGTGGACCGGTGGACCGGTGGACCGATGGACCGATGGACCGAGGGGACCGGTGGATCGGGGGAACTGGTGGATCGAGAGTGGACCGAGGGGACCGGTGGACCGAGGGACCGGTGGACCGGTGGACCGGTGGCGGCTGACTGCGGCCGGCTGTGGGCGGCTGAAACGGACCCCTCGACTGTTCGCTCGACTCGTGCTCTTCTCCCCTGAGACTCCCCGGGCCGGCCGTGCCGCGGACCGCCGACACGCCGGCCTTGGCCGACGGCTCGGTGGCCGGCTTTGTTACCTTTGGCGGCCGGTCGCCCGGCCAGGACACGGTTTTTGTGTTCAGTCCTCGGGCGATGGCGGCACCGGCCAGCCCTCTGTGCGGCCCGAGTGACGGTGTTCCGCTCCCGCACGGCGAGTCTCTCCAGGCTCCGCTCACTCCGTCGGCGGCGGGAGGCTGCGGTTCTCCCGTCCTTCGGTCCCCGGTACAACGTACTCTGTCCATGGGACCGGGCGGGAGTATAGCCTTAGGAGGGGGTCTGGTATAACCTCCCCTCTGTCGTGGCGCGTCTGTCTCCTCTCCCGTCCCGTTCTCTGTCTACTAGGCTAGGTGGTGGTCTGTTATGTGGACTGGAATGTGGTGAGAGCGTGAGTCTGCCAGGGTTGGGGCAGCTCAGTGTGGCCTTCTGGCTCCAGGAGCGGACACGGTCACCGCCGCCGTGTCTGTCGTGGTGTGTCTGGCCATGGTCTGGCCCGGGGCCGACATTTGTGGCTCGGTTAAACGTGAGGCCACCCAGGGATATGGTGCATTGTTCGACACGGCGCGTTTCCCGTAATCGGGAGTCTCTTTTGGTTCATCTGCGGCTCTGCCTGGTGCAAATTGGCAGATGATGTGTGGAACAAATAGGCGAAGGCAGGGCTTAAACAGAATTGGTTGTATCCAACTTGAAACATTGCTTACCAAATTATTGTTGTTCCTAAATATTCGACAAATATTTTAATTGTCAATATTCAACAAATATTTGTATTGTCATATGATCATTTGACAATACCATTGTAAACGAAACTTATATCGTGCTGCAAATAAATCAAGCCACTCAGAAAATGGTTGAATTCTGGTCGAAATTAAAGTTTGTTTTGCCGTTGGTTGCCGATCTCTGACTAAAATCGATATTTTTTCATCCATCTGTGTCTACTAAAAAATATCCCTATCGTGGCCCTCCACATTTCCCCTCGATATGATTAGGGTGTCGCAATTATGATCATGGCGCAAATAGGGCGTCTCCCCTATGTGTATCCTAATTTCCGTATTCTGTTCAACATCCACTTATTTCATAGAACATGTTTTTGTATTATTGGTTGATTGGTCTTATCTAATCACCGGTTCCTATCGCATCTACTAGCGCCATTTTCCACTGTATGTACGCGGCACTAGCTTATCACCGTCAACGCACGTGTTAACTGCTTGTCCGCAGCGTAAGCCTTACCAGTCCGCATCTATCATTTTCATTGGATCTAATCCTGGGAAATTCATTGTCACCGCCGCGCTAACGACTGACGGTCGGTGGGCTGATGGCTTCGTATTTATCATAACTGACATGAGTAGTCATCAAGGTGGCCATTTACCGAGCAGTTACGACCGAAAGTGGTGGTCTGGTTATTTCGGTGAAATTCATGGGTGTCTCGTTATTACCGCTAACGGTAGCCATTGTCACGACATCGGCGGACTTGAGGACGGCCAGACTCGTTGAGAACTCCTTGAAGCATCGTATCTCATTTTATACATTCTTGCTCGGTTGCATTTAGATAAAGAGCAGCGTCCCATTTCTGCAAATCGTTATCGCCATTTGCTGGCCGTCGCGTTGGGAGAACCGGCGGGGGTGGCTGTCGCCGGTGCCGCGGCGTGTTTTCCCCAGTTGGGTACAGTGCAGCTGACGGAGGTACGGGCAGCAGGGCGACGCTCGGCCCCGGCCGTCGGTGACGACAAACTTGGCGCACAACTTGGTGGCGCGGCCGGCGGCGATGTTCACGGCTGGTGCGGCGCAGCTGGGCCGGGCGGCAGCCGTCGCTCAGGGTAGACGGGGCCACTCACTGCTCCGTTACCGGCCGTGTCACATTGTTTAAACGGGCCGGGCCGCGAGTTGGGCCGAGCCGCCGCGCCGGCCGGGAATTATCGGCCGGTCTGGATGTCCTCAGCCACCCGCCCCCGGTCACCGCTGCGAGAGGAGCTGAGTGAATCAGTCTTCCGCCCGTCCCCGGGCCGCCGCGCCGTGCCGTGCCGTGCTGTGCCGTCGTGGGCGTGCTCTGCCGACACGCCACGCCGCGCCGCCCGCAAACGAACATTCGCCCTCTGTTTATACAATTACCGGCCGGTGATTCATTGGGTGCGGACGATCGCCCGCGGACGGCAGATGAGCTGTGAGTTATGTGCCGGTCGGTTGGCCGGCCTGCAGATGCAGAACGGAAACGCCGTCTCCGTCTCCCGGGGTAGCAAGTAGGGCTCATATCGCTGTTCTGCCGACCGAACGGCCCCCTTCAATGCTATTATATTAATGTAAGGTTCAATGTCAGACAGATAGGACAGCGTGCCTATTATTCAGACCCCATCATTGTTTATCTTCGAGCAGGGCCGGGGGATCCAGTGATCTCCTTTCATCTATCTACAGCCACGCTAGCGCGACACGTCTGGGCTTCCCCAATGGCCGTTTGAGCCGCACTGAAGCCCGCCATTCGTAACTGCAGAAGCGCCGACGGCCCACACTCCTGCAGACGCGTTGCGGGGTCTTCCCCCATTTAGCTCGTCGTTTCCTCTGCGGACGTGACGCAGCGACTCGACGCTGCTCCGCTCTGGCTCGCTCGAGGCGGGACGGGCCGGCCCGGTCCTCGAGGTTCGAATCGGTCCGACCTGTACGCCGGGCCGGGCCGTCTGACCCGGAAACGAACTGGCCTCGGCTCTGAGACGGCGAGCTCCGCCGACTGTACCGGCCGGCCCGCCCCAGTGATAGAATACATAATGGTGCCGGTGACTGGTGCCGGACGGGACACGATGTTTGGTGGTCGCGGCGTAGCCGTGTTGTCCCGCAGTCAGGGGCGATGATGGTGGTTGTACCTGGGAGGCCCCAGCAGCAGCCGTCAGTCACCAAAACCGGTGTCTTTCGATGATGTATGTGGCCTCGCCGTACTGAAGCTGTGTCGTTGGTGCAATAATAGGGATTCAGCCTCTAGGTTCGGAGGTACGCCGCGGAGAAGTGACCGGGTCTGTCGCGGTGGCCGCCGTGGGGCCGCAGTGGGCCTTTCACGGTGGCCGCCGTGGGGCCGACAGTGGGCCTTTCACGGTGGTCGGCGTGGGGCCGACAGTGGGCCTTTCACGGTGGTCGGCGTGGGGCCGACAGTGGGTCTGTCACGGTGGCCGCCGTGGGGCTGACAGTGTCTGGGGGAGATATCTCCAGGGTCTCGTGACTGCTGTGGAGGATCTGTGTCGCTATAGGGGCTACATTATTAATGTGCCCGGAAGCCGGAGACTCATGCTATCAGGCGGGCGCAGCTCACAGTATATCTAACAAATAGGACCCGCAATGTCAGCGGTCTCAGCCGCTCAACACAACTTCAAAATGACAAGATTTAGTGACTTTTGGAGAGCGGTGCAGAAGATAAACACACCCGATATAGCTACTGGCGGATCCAAGCTGAGGGGGGGGGGGCTAAGGGAAAATGCCCCCCAAACCGCCTGAAATCGACGAAAATTTGAAGATTCCTAGTGTAGAAGGGCATCTAAACCTTTAACTAAAAACAGTTTGTTTTAAAACGTTTTGCAATGCACAGGGAAGCGAAATCCCATGCGTTTTCTAAATTTTGTGAGACTTCTTTGGGATGTTGCCCCCAAATCGCCAGCAGCGACCGTTGTGGATCCGACAGTTAATAAGCCTGGGTGTATGATACACCCAGTACCACATATTTTGTATTTACCTAGAAAGTTTCAATGGCAAACGAAATCTGATGGCCAATATAGTTAATCAAAGAAGTATGCAACCATACAACTAAATCACCTGATAGACTACGCACTTCCTTTGCACCGCTCTCCAAAAGTGTATTAATTCGTGCCATTATATAATTCATTATTTTGTATCGTGCATTATTATCTATCATTTGAAATGTTCTAAACGGTACTCTTGCTACTCCATAACTCCATCGTCTGGTAACGCTTGGCTACCATTGCTATCAAGCGCCCCAATACACTCCTCTGGATTTCAAACGTCCCCGAACCGAACTGGACGCTTTCCTGAACTCAACAGTGCGCTTCGTGCTGTCTGAGCATAGCAGCCGGCACAGCTCGGGTCGTTGGCTTTCTGAGACGCATGGTGGCGGCGCGGCGGTGGCCATCTTGCCGTCGGAGCGGCGGTCAGCGGCCGGCTCGGCCCATTCTGCCGAGTTATGTGCCTTAGGTCGCCGGGAGGCGAGTAGTCCGACTATTCTGGGACCGTTTTAGACGAATCGCGTCGGCTGGAAGGCTTAGCCCGCGCCACTATTTTGCCGACATCGTGTCAAGGCAAGTATGATTTAACGCTTACATCAAATCGTTAAACGGATGGAGCCAGTATTTATATGACTTTTCTGTCATTTTACCTTCGGATTGGGGTTGGTGGAACAGCGGAGGCTGCATTAGATAGAGCTCTTGCAGAATCTCTCCAAAGGTATATGGTTATCGAATTATTAGCGTCCCTGAACAAAGGCGCATGCCGCGCTAACATGACAAGCCCAAAGGATTGGAAACGAATTGTGAATGTGTTACAATGAAGTGAACTTTTCGGATTTTGGATCAGTATCGACGCCGTGGTATAGAGACAATCACGACGCGGCCACGGCTGAGTATGTTGTCAGGCTCGTATTTCTCGGCACCCAGCCTCGAGTGTATCGCACCTCCGTTGGCCGCGGGCGATACGGATCAGCGAGGAACTTCATCCACCAGCTGACATTTCCAGAGCCGGTGCTGGCATCTTATGATGGGGACCAGCGACAGCGCGCCGCGCCAACTTTCCTGCCGACAGTCAGCTCCCGGTAACGATCTAAACGGTAATACTGTTAACCAAGTTGGGATCCTTTGGGACTTACAGCAGTGCCTTAACGTAACATCGATATCCAGCTCCATTGAACTTCTATCCTTTAAAGCTAACTGTCGAAGCCGCAATGCGGCGATTCAGGTATTTCAGCGGCCACCGAGTCTGCCCTCAGGCGGGCAGGATGCGATCTTGTCATTCAGTGAGGAGGGCAGCGTGTTTTGGTTTGTGGCTGCCGGGCGCGGTCCCGCTCGGGCCTGACTGCACACTGCCTGTTTGTAGTGGACACTGGTTTGCGCCGAGTGCTGGGAGTGGGCGGCCCCACCTCCCTCCCTCTTCCCCTCCCCGGGTGTTGTCGCCGCCGGACACCCATGTTTACAGCGGCGGCGGCACCGCATCCGTCCCGGGAGCCGCCGCCCGTCCTCAACACCTTCCGGAGCACCCCCCGTCACCCGCCGGCCGCCAGTGACTAGTCCCTCTGTAAGGCCACGGGCGGGCCGGTCGGTCCTCTCTATACGGGCGGGTCGGTCTCCTCTGTACGGGCGGGCTGCCGCCGGTGACTGGTCCCTCTGTACGGGCGGGCGGGTCGGTCTCCTCTGTACGGGTGGGCCGCCACCAGTGTCCCCGCAATGACGAGGCACGCGTTCCGCCGGGTGATGCAATGACGGCCTCCCTCCCCCCCCCCCCCCCATCCCCCGACTGATGACTGCAGCACCTACACGGGCCCCATCTAGCCGTCCCTGAATAATTGTACGCAACTCGCAGTGTGGGATTCGTCCGCCTCCACCAGCACTTCCAATCGCCAACCCAGCGAACCAATCTCGAGCAGAAGAAAACGGACCGAGAACTGATATAAGGAACACGACGAGCCTAGTTCAATGGAAATTGGATGTCTCATAAACAAACAAGTGTTCGCGTATCGGCTCATGTGTCCGTGTGGGGGGGGGGGGGATGCGGGACGGTGCTGAACGGGTGTTGGACTGAATTGGTGCTGAAACCAAGTCCCAGACGGGTTTCTGACTCCCAGTTTCATCTGCCAGGCCCATCGCCCAAATCACATTGAAGCGGCTTGTCTTGATGCTTCCCTACATGTCACGTAGGTACTTACCAATGCCTAATTTGTTTTTGGCATCAAGTTTTAATACTTCCTCATATTTACTCATGCATTCGGCAAAGGAGACAACTCCGTCGGACTGCAGCGTGGCGTTCGCTGGTCGCGGGCGGCGCAGGCGGTCGGTGTCGACCGGCCGGGTCTGCATGGTAGCAGGACGGCGCGGCCAGGCCGGGCGGCGCGCGTGGCTCGATCGATGTGGTCGTGTGTGCTCTATGCAGCGTAGCGCGCCCTGATCCACCGGGGACAAGGCCGCCCTATTGACAAACAGCCGGCGACGGCGACCGCCTGGGACGGCGGAGATGCGCCGCTGCAGCGTGAGGAGATATGCTGACCTCGGACGGCAGAGATGCGCGGCTGCAGCGTGTGGAGATATACTGACAGCGGGCGGCCGTGGGGGCGTACCGACCGGACTCCGGTGGGTACTCGGTAGGCCGGGCATGGCGAAGGCGATATTACATACATAGGCTGAGTGGGACGAAGGCGGGATCTGTACCAGGGAAGGATGCAGAATAATTGGTGATTGACCGGACGGGATGTTGGTGAATAGTGAATGAGGAGGCTGGAGGCCAGATGGGAAGCAGGGAAGATCGTATTCTACTAGGAAGAAGGGAGGATGATATTGGTGAAAGACCGGGTGGGAGACGTGCCTGATTTGGTGGGAAAAGGTGGGATGATGTGTGGTAGATTGAGTACAGGAAGGCGGGATGGCATGTGATGGATTGAGTGGAGGAAGGCTGGGTGATACGTGGTAGATTGAGTGGATAAAGACGGGATGCTACTTGGTAGATTGAATGGGATGAAGGTGGGATGATACGTGGTAGATTGAATGGGATGAAGGTGGGATGATACGTGGAGAAGAAGACGAAGTATTGCGAGAAGACATCAGCGAGTATGCTACAGTTTCAACTTGGTATAGACGGGGAGGGAAGACGTGTGTTGGAAAATAATCGGAACTTGGGAAAGCTGGCTGATATACTGGCTATACAAAACGCAGAACACCAGTGGCAGGAAGTAGGAGAACCGATCAATGGTGTTGAATGTCGCCGTTGTCGCGCTGTTCGCTCCCTTGGCTCGGCTGACGGCGGTTGACCGGCCCGGAGGGGTGAGGCCGGGCGGCCGGCCGCCCCGGACGCGCCGCACACAGAGACATGGCCTGGTATGCTGATGGCGGCAGGTGGGTGTCGGGTCCGGGCGTGACGCCAGCTGTCCCGCCGCCCGCCACCTCCGTCCGCCGTCTGTAGTGCCCACTGGCCAGGTCCGCTGCTGCCTCCGTCCGCCGTCTGTAGTGCCCACTGCCCAGGTCCGCCGCTGCCTCCGTCCGCCGTCTGTAGTGCCCACT
>JARFNZ010145327.1:0-10224 GCA_031763405.1 Balanus nubilus
CCGGTCCCCGTCCCCGGCCCCGTCCCCGTCCCCGTCTCGGTCCGTCGGGGTATCCGACAATCCGCTCTCAGGCCGACGAGCGACGACCTGCCGTCCCGTCGGAGCAGGGCGGCGGCAGCCTGGCGAGGCAGCTCATCGGGCGACGTCTTGCCCCGATCGCTGCGATCCGTCTTAATTCGGACGGTCGCGAAGCGGCGAGCCGGGCCGATGGCCGGACGTCGACAAAACCTGGTGATGAAGTGTTTCCGACTCCGCCGGGAGCCGGGCTGCGAACCGTCACGGGTGACGGCGGAGTTGGTCAGTATGGAGGGTGCGTGGAAGTCACTTGAGAGTGATGGCTTGTGTTAAGTTTTGAATATCGTGTGTGATGTGGTTCAGCTGTCTTAGATCGCGACGGAACTGAAGAAGCTGAAAGTGAAGGTGGAGACACTTGTAGATGGGACGGTGGTTACATGACGTGGCAGTAAAATCGCATCGTTGGCACTTGGCAGGGATAAGAATACCTCAAAATGTCCGTTTTTCTAGACTTTACTTAATTAATGTCTATGTTTACAAATAAAATTGATGACTGTCAAGATTAATCCAGTTTTAATAATATGAAGATAGAAATTCGAATAAATGTCATCGGCGTGCGTATATAACAATGACTCATGTTTTAGCGACCAGTGAAACGGCGACTGTAAAGCAGCGTCTCACTCAGTACAGTGACTGTTTATGGGGCGATCATGTAAGAGAGCGACTGAGATACATTCGTGGTTTTTCATTCTAGTGACCGTTTGTAGAGCGAGCAATTTATCGCGGCTCGGTTGACTCGGGAACAGCGACTCGAAAACCTGACTGGCTATATGTTTACGGTGATCTCGTTTTGCCTTTTCAGAGTAGGAATTTTGTTTTCGAAAAATAGAAATATTGAAAGGTAAAATACAATACGAATCCCGTGTAAGCTGTCTCCCGGCGAATAACAAACATCAAGGAAACTTTGGAATAACTGCTCATTCGGAAGGACCAATATACTTTGTTGTATGCCGTTTCTTTAATTTCGTTGCTCATTTGTGTTGATTGTATTTTTGGCTGGTTCCTATGAAAGGAACGGATATAATAACCTTTCGCGGATGGATTTATGGCCCCGACATAGTTATAAAAAGTTATACATTAGAGATGTTCCAAATATCATCACATAAACAGCATCACATTTGCAAATGCTCTTCCAAATTTTTAATCTGAGCGTCTCCCGCTCCAGCCTTCAGACAATCATACATATAACGTTAACATCACAGTATAGCAACAACCAATGACAATTTACTATCAATGGAGATCAAGACATAATTCATAGTTTGTCTTTGGTCTTTCAGCAAGACTCAGCTGCGCTGTCCCTGGTTTCATTTCGGTCACATTTTGTTTGCTTCAGAACATAACAACGAACACCACTTTTGTGTCATGGCGACAAATGTTTCCCCCTGGCCTGCTCGCAGCGTGTCATACCAGCCATACTACCCCCCCCCCCCTCCCAGCTAGCTCCATCGATCTTTCATATTACAATTTACATATTGGAAGTCCGCGAGTTGAAGTAGGTTCCACGGACACCAAACGGCAGGCACTGAACTACTGGCAATATCTCCTGCCCCGCCAATATTGGTAACACGAAACATGTTCAAATTTTATTCAGATACTACAAGTCGGCTCATTAAAATATTTTTGAGACCTTTTTACAGCAGCAAGTGGGCCAGAGGCCTGACTTTGTCGTCTTTCTACAAGGAAGTGCTAATGTGGTACGCAGAGATTGTTCCGCGAACGGAGCCTGCCTGTGGTAGAGAGGTGCGTTTGCAGCTGATCTGGCATAATGAGGCGATCCAAGTGGGAGGAAAACCGGTTTATCACGGCGCGCTGGCTGAGCAGGGAATAAGCTATATCGATGATTTCTTGGATGGAAGTGGGCGATTGTTAGGTTATCAGGAATTCATGAGCATGCATCGGCCTGGACGCGTTAACCCATTAACGTATATTGGATGGTGTCGGGCTATTCCCACACGATGGAAATCCTTGGTCGCTGGTAGCGTCATGTTGGATGAAAGGGAAAAGGGTTCAATCGTTAAAATATGCTACAAAAAACAAAGAAGTTACTTTGAATAGTTTAAGAACGCGAGATTTGTATGCACTCCAGCGGTCGGTGCTGCTCCACTGCTCAGCGGCGATGGGAGTCTGACGGAATTGACTTTGGTGATTGTTGGCCGAAAATTTATAGTCTGCCATTTAAAGTGACCAGCTCATAATGAAGAATAGAGTCAATCAAAACCTTAGCCTACTAAAAGATGGTATATTTAATGAAAGTAAGACAAAAGGGACGACAGTTTCGGGCGCAGCCCATCTTCGGGTCCATGTTTACATGGGCCTTGAAACTTATGATGACCTGATGATTGGCTACGCCCGAAAGTGTCGTCCATTTGCCTTACTTTCATTAAATGTATCATTTCTTATGAGTCTAAGATTTTTATTGACTCTATTCTGCTGCCAAAAATTTGGATTTTGTCGGTAAAAGAATGAAATAAAGTCATTTTTAGGTGGTCAAAACAATCATTTGTAAAATTAAATATCCATTTTGTAGAACTCGTTATTCCAAGTCTTTTGTCACTTTTGTTTGTGTTTTGCTTTAAATCTGTACTTTTTACAATTTGTTTTAACATTTAATACTTCACGGCCAAAAATATCCTTATTGGCCATATCTAAAAGATTCCGGTGAAATTTGCTATTTTACCATAGACGATGTAATATTGATGTCCGAGAAGATATCCAAAGTTGCACGTCGATAGCACCGTTCGTTTTTAAGCTATCGTGAATATTTGACACATGCGATAAATCCCCCCCCCCCAGGTCATTTGCGGGTTTAGAATGTCATGGTACGTACTGCATATCCTTGCACCAGTCCATCGATTTGCAGCGTTCCCGAATGAGTGACCTGGTCGTTTTGGGAGGGGTTCACTTAAGGGACGCCCATGCATGTGCTTGGTTTGATCCCAATGCGGTCATAAACACCCAGAATCGTTATTGTAAGCGTGGATGCACCGGCCTACCAAATTACAACACTCATCAAAGTGTCGTGGCAATGCCAGTGGTCGTCGCAATGCAATAACAGGGGGGGGGGGGGGCACATGCGGGCACCCTGTGCACGTGCAGGAGGTGACGCCAATGCGGCCATAAAAGACGCATTTTCACATATTTTCTTTTTAATGGGCAAGGTGACCAAATCACTGTTATTCATATTTTTCGTCGGTAACCTCACTGTCAGGCTACTGATGATTTCGAAGAGTAAACTGTTCTTGGCAAATCGATGAAATTTTCGTACCCTATGTTTAACAATTATTTTCGGTATTCAAAATACAAGTAAGCAACTGAAACATGCCTTTTCATTTTTAACTACTTCTCTATTCATGCATATTTTGTTTTCCTAGTTCTGACAAATTTGTATCCTCGTAATTGGCAAAACACAAATGCACTTTTATGAAACACCCTATATCAGCATAGTGGTATAAGCTGTATGCGCATGTACAGGACGCGCATGCGTATTCGCCAGCCTGCTTTGATTCGGTGAAAATGTTTTAGTTACATCCCAGTCTACCGGTTCTAAATGTACCGATGAAACTGAAATTCATAAAATGTTTTCCTTCTACGACGCGTATTGCGTTTGCACTGGCTTGAATAAGTTATAGCAATCTTCCCAGGAATCATCATCAAAAATGTTTATGTATAGGTACTCTGGCCCTGCTCGTCAACGGTAAAGCATTGCAGCTGGTTTCGAGGCACCCTCTACATGACATTCATATAATTTCCCCCTTGGCACGTATTGCAGTGGCTATTTCGCACACGGCTCGCTGGCTGACTCGTTATTTACTCCGGTAGTAAGGCGATATCGCTGTCATCTCACTCCAGCCTCCACCGTACCGGGAAATCCGCTGTCCCCTCCTACCCCGCATCAACTATTCGGCGAACCATGAGAAGCGTGTTCCCCCCGCGATCAGCGAGCAGCGAACAGCCCGGTTCGCCGAACGAGCTTTTATTGCGCGCCTGCGCTGACCCGGCCGACTTGCATTCCGCGCCGGCTGACTCACGCACTCAGCCTTTGGTCTGACTCATTGGGAGGAGGGGCGTAGGGCGACGCGTAGTTCTAGTGTGTATGACTGGTGACTTCTAGCTCCAGAAGTGTGCCGTCATTCTTGTAGTGGTTTCGGATATGTAGGATGTATTGATAGTTGATGCGTTTTATTATGAATATAATTGCTGGGTATGTGTTGAAACATAATATAAAGTAACTTATAGTAAAGTAAGTAGGCAGTTTAAAAGTTTCAGTCTCGCTGACCGATTTGGAATATAGTCAGTTTCATACCTATCAACATTAGTTTGGTGCTGACTAACGATTAGCCCCAGTGACTGACGTATTATTTTACTCTCCTCCTTATCGACATAATGGAGACATACCTAGGCACTAGGCAGCGCCGGCATCTTTCACTGAACATGCAAGGTAGTGTGTCTACTGACATTGGCCATACGGAGTTATGGACACGGATTTGTAGAGCAGATTTTTCTGAATTAATTCATACATGCATTTCTCCAGTATAACCCTAGTTTCTGAGATATTCCGATTACCCCAGCATAGGTATGGAATACAAAAGTTAGCGGTTTTACCCCAACCTGCTTCCAACACTAGAATTCGATGCAAACTTGCCAACGTATCTGTAGCATAAACCAATCACATTCTGACAAACAGCTGGTGAGCGCTGATAGCAGCATTCAAACAAACCCTTGGTTCTGATTCGATTTCCGTTCGTCTTCACGGTCATAGAATGTCTTACCTGCGCCATATTACATTACTTCTTCTTTCGCACTACTAACACCACCAGCCACTTCATCGTCATCTTTACCGGAATAAGCCAAATTTATTTAAGCATACATCAGTTTTAGATCTATATTTGTATTATATGTTTTATATATTGCTATTTTTTAAGCCTATGCAATTGCTACTTATTGTTGTGAAAATGTTATGGGCGATAAAAAAGCAGTAGACACACTGTCATTAAAAAACATGAAAACGACGAGCGTTGCAAAGCGCCTCATTCAAACCGCAAGTAGCATTTGTGCCGTGTTGGTGAGACTGCGCCTCCTGGTTGGGCTGCCTTCCGGTGCAGTCTACCAGTGCAGTCTGCTTTCCGGTGCAGTCTACCAGTGCAGTCTGCTTTCCGGTGCAGTCTACCATCACTCCTGACATTTAGACTATACCGCAATACGCCGGTGCAGCGGGGCGCAGCACTCAACACTGCCAGGCTGGGAGATTATCAACATCTTGGCGAGACTGGCTGATTTCAGTGATGCTTTATGTGCTCGTTCATTTTCGTATGTAAATGCTTAATCTGCGATTCATGTGAATGCAAAGAAAGATATATTGTACATTTGTCGAATAGCTCATGAAGTACGCTTAATCTTCCGGAGAGTTGTAATGGCTGACTGTGCTTATGAGGTGGAAAGTGCATTCTGTATTGATGACCATTGTAAGTTGTCTGAAATTCGGACGGCAGTATCTTCAGAGGCGATGTTACGCCGCTGTGAGAAGCATGGCTGTCGCAACCAATGACGTCACAATACCCTTGTGTTTCAGATGTGGTGTGAAATTTTTCACATCTGAAAATGACTGACAGCCACCGTACAAGTACCGAATTATTTGATATAGACCATCATTTCCCGCCTGCCTCAACGTAATGTGAGTACCGCAGGTTGGAATTCATGCATGTAGGTATGCGTTGTCTTTGTGTGTCAAACTGTCTTTTTTCAATGATTAGGTACACTCAACAGGCTTAAGAAAGATAAAAGCTCGACTAGTAGACCAAATACGCGTAGACAAGTTACAGCAAAAGCGTATTAGCATATGTCGAACTTTTTGCTTAAATCCTTCCTTTTTCATTCAGAACAAAATTGTAGGGGTACCGTGTAACACCGTTTGTCGGTGCGCCCTAAACCCCTAATATCACCATAAAAAACGTTTTAAATTTACAAAAACAAAAACGTCATAACAGTTTCAAGCGGCAGACGATTCACCAAGGCGAGAGGAGTAGAAAACTGCACAAAAATATCCTAGGGGAAGATTTTTATTCCGAAGAGATCAGTGCTTCACTATCTCCCCCACGTTTCGTGACGTTCCTCTGCCAATGAGTGACAACCAATTTATGATGATGGAAAATGATGCGCTTAACTTTGTTTCCGAACACCACGGATACAGGTGCAGATTGGTTCTTCCCGTGTAATTCATCTTGGCCTACCTACACACTGGTGGTTACCCGACCAGTGTGTCACTGAATAAGATCATAATACCGCTCCATCACACGACTTTTTTTCTCATACCGCCTCCGACAGCTGGCTACCGGGCGCTTGAGGCGCCGATACATATATCAAGTGAGACGCATGTGTGTTAATGGACTGATTAGCTTGGGAAGAGACTAAAATGATTATATATCAGTGTGGGTTGGATCGGATGTTTTCGTTTGGAGCTTTTATCTCAAAGGCGATTCCTATTACAACACTGGGAAGTAATGGCAGCTGGCGCCCGACGTGTGTAAGACGTCATTATTGCCTATTGAGATAGAAGTATAGAATATTACCAGCGCTTTCGTTCTTCTATTGCTTCCTTCCCTTTGTCATCTACCATTTTATGAAAAACGTTCGCACCGCGTTTCGTGGCATGGATGTTAAATGTACAAAGGCGAACTCGTAAAACCATCACGTCCATATCGTCAGGCTGGTCATGCAATGATCAACCAGCATTGACTTCCCGTCGTAAATCCCATCAACGTTAACATTGTCACGCGACTGCACTAATGAGGTATGACGTCATCAAGGTGTCACTATTGAGTGATGACGTCATCAAGTATCACTGATGGATACATAAGTTACACAGACGAGTTGGGTGACGTTCACTGACGAGTGACGTCTTTTGAGTGTCGCTGTCGCTGTCGCTGTCAAAGCTGCGGAACTCTCCCCTGCGACGGCGGCCGCTGCGGTGGCCCTTTGCGGCTTACTCCCAACCTTGCCGCTAACCACAGGAATTGGCATACCCGCGGAAACAGTCCTGGCTCATTCAGTGGGA
Organism: Balanus nubilus; assembly: GCA_031763405.1. Classification (NCBI taxonomy): domain Eukaryota; kingdom Metazoa; phylum Arthropoda; class Thecostraca; order Balanomorpha; family Balanidae; genus Balanus; species Balanus nubilus. Next base: position 7,127 of record JARFNZ010145327.1, read on the forward strand.
ACATGAACCCGTGTTTTACGGGCCTTTCTTGCGCGATTTGTCTTGCGCGATTCGGGATTCGCTGAGTTGGCACTGTACTGCAACATTGCCGTGATCGATAAATACTGAACAACAGAGGAATACAAATATCAGCTCAATGAGCGCTTTGCGCTACATGAGTGATGCGATTTCACTGGCACGATTTACTTTGTGGCTTTTTATGACTGCCTGCAGAAGGAAGCCAAGAAAGCAGACCCATCGTGGCACAATGCCAACCGTTGAGAAGGCATGCATTTTTTGTGAAGTGCTACTCAGATCGCTCTTTATATAACAGGCTAATTATCACGTTGGTGAATTTACAAACTCGGAAGGTATAACTCTGTAACAAGCCAGCATCGGTGCTTTCGACTGCATTCGACTTTTATCCAGTGAGGTTCATTTTCCTCCTGTCATTTTATCTGTGATTCGAAGAATCAAATCAATGCACGATTCGATTTCTTAAATTTCCCTGTAGACACTTCAACTACCCTGCAATCACCTGTCGAAACTGCTGCCAAATAACCGTCAATTTATAGCCTTTGCTAGCTATCTTATTTTCCTCGTAGCCATCACGTGCCCATTGAGCTGGCGGTCTGGGGATAGCGAAGGGGCGACACACGACCCGCAGTCCCGTGTGCCGTGCCCCGTGCTCCGTCTCCGGTGTCCCGTGTCCCGTGACACCTGCTCTGATCCCGTGTCCCGGGCCATTTCGCAGAGCGCGCGCCTCCGGGGGTATTTGGTGTCGGGGGTGTTACCGGCTGGCTAGGGTATTACCGGCACCGACACAGGTCCTGTTACCTTTGACGGACGGCGGCGGGGGCGGTGCTGGGGGCGGTGGCGGGGGCGGCGGCGGGCGGGAGTCGGCCTGGCCGGGTCGGAGTCTGGGCACCACCAGTCGCCGCCGGTCGCCGCTCGCCGTGTCATCAAGAGACGTGCTCCGCGCTGCCCTGAGAGACGTGCTCTGCGCTGCCCCAGGGCTCCTCTGTGTTGACACTGCCGCCTCTGCCGCCGCCGCCGCCGGCCGGGCGACTCCTCTGCGCCGCCCACGGCGGGTCGCCTCCGTCGCAGCGGCCGGCCCCTCTTCTCGGAACGCTCCCGAGTCCTCCCACGCGTGCCGCTCCCGTGACCTTCACCTTGGCTCCTGAAGCGCCCGTTCGCGGGCCGCGCCGGCGACTCTGGCCCCAGCTCTATTGATCGCGCCCGGACGGCTTGTTTTGATCCCAAAGTCGGAGCCGGAGCGCCCAGTCGGCAGGGCACTTCGGGTCAGAAAATCGATAACGGACTCGCTCCAAGCCGCCTCCAGGCGGCCACGAAGAGCCAAGACGCAGTTGGTGGAGCCTGTGACTCCATTGTCTCGACTGGTCTGACATGTCAGATCTGGGAGGCGAATTTCCGAGAGATTCTTTGTCTGAACAATGCACGGTTATTTCGGACAGCAGTTATGCATAAATAATCCAGAAGAACAAGACACATCATATTTTTTTCTTGCTGTTTCTGAAACTCGGAGAATTAGAGACATAGGTATATTTGAATTCCTCCTGAAGAGTTTCCTTGTACCGGCTAGAAAATGTTAAACTATGCATGTAATCTCATAAGCGATATCGTTGCAATAAGACACTGGCTCATGATGCGATTACAGAAATTTCATTTCGGAGACGATCTTTATGCCGCAGTGCGAAGCTAAAATAAGTAGTACCTTTGCGTCTTTAATGTATTAAGTACCTAAGCAACGTTACACACTAGTGGTGTAAGATTCAGAAATTGTTCAAACCATGTCCGATCCAAAGTCCAATCCAATCCGACCATGTTGTCCGAGAAGTGTCCGAAGAGTTTTGAAGTCCGAAAATTGTGAAATTTAAAAAATACATATTATCTGGCATTTATGATTAATGTTTTATATTAATCTGCAGGACAAGACTTGTTCATTGCAAGTTTTATTTGTACATAAACAAAATTGATGGACAAGGGCATGCGTCAGAAATCATTTCAGATTCCATTAATGTCTGAAAACCTATGAGGTAGGAAAAGGCGTGAATTATGCCTAAATGCCCTGTCCGAAAATTGTCCAAGAAAATTGTGACTGAGCGTTCGAAGTCCTAATCGGAATCGGACTATTTTCGGAGCTCCCAAGATTTTGACTCCGATTTACATCACTTTTACACACTACATCACAGAGCACACGAACGCCGGAGGATATGTGTACTTACTGTTTGATCGGAATTAAAGCTGGTATTGATAAGAGCTGTCAGATTCAAGCATGTCGCACAACATCTTTATCTGAACCTGTTTATGTTGGCTTTGCGTCTTTCGACGAGGCATGCTTTCGCAGCCTGAGGCCCTCTAAGGTCTTCGAGGGGAGGAGGACATTACTTGGGGAGGACAACGCGAAGGCGGTATCACAACTCTGTGGTTTAACATGCGCTCTGGAGGGGGTCTCAGAATTCAGCGCCCTGGAGGGGGGGGGGGGGCAGAATCTGCCCCCACCCCTACGATCTCAGCTCCTATAAGAGCTAGAATAACGAAATTTGGAGGGTAGCAGCGGGCGTTGGGGAACTCTTCAGTGTGCAATTTTCATGACTCTAGGTCAATATTTTTAAGGTCAAATGAGGTCAAATTTGCAACATGTTCTCAAATTAGGGCCTAAAAATCCGACCTTCATAATTTTCGCTCCAGATCAAAACCATGATAGCTAGGAAGAAAGCAAAAAAAGCAATCGAAAGCTCTTGAATTTCTCTATCGCATAAATGACTTCAGATTTGACAACAGGTCAATCGTTTTGGCTGCAGAAGTCATCAAAAGTCAATGACCGTTTTTCAGGGAAAATGTTTTTCGCGAATAACTCAAAATTTGACCTCAGATCAAGATCACGTATTGACCCGAAAAGGTAATGTTGCATATCAGTCGATGTGCCTTGACCAGACGAACACATTGGTGCATTCCAAACGTTTCTAGCTCTTCTCTATCAAAAGTTATTAGCAAAAAAACGTAAGTGACCTCGGGTGACCTCAGATGACCTTGATGACGTCACTGATCAAATATTGCACTTTGATTATCAAGAATAGCCTAAGGTTACGTGATCC
>JARFNZ010145338.1:0-10222 GCA_031763405.1 Balanus nubilus
GAAAAAATGATCGAAGTAGTTTCGAAATGATTTTTGACGAGCTTTCGAATGCCGTTTACCGCTTGTCGCTACGTGGCCCAGGAGTTGAGTTAGATGGGGGGTGTTCAAACACCCCCCAGCAGGGCGTGGAAAATCAGGAGGCCCAGCGGGGCGCGGGTTAAGCTATCGCTATCGGCGACTGGAATACGTGTATGCTCTTTGACTGATAACCTTATGCTCCTCCTTATGCACTCCTTAAGAAAACTCAGTCATTCTCAATTTTATCCGGTTTTCTTCTGGGGCACCAATTATTTTCCGCAGCTCGTTTATCACAGGACACGGACGGCAGCCAGTGGCCAGTATCCGCGTGTCGCGGCGGCGCCTGGCTCCAATAATCGCCGCTGGGCAACATGGTGACAAAACTCCTCCCCTGCCCGCCCCCTTCCCCACCTCGGCACCCGGAGACAGGTTCGGACTGACCTCTCCTGAGCGATCAATACCACCGCTGATATTAATAAGTTAGCTTTACCCATGCTGTTTCCGTTACAGCAACTCGGAGACAGGACCGCAGTGACCCGAAGACAGGAATGTGGTGGCCCGGAGACAAGGCTTCCCTCCTGCGTGACTCGTGTGGTGACCCGCGCCCGGCGTGCCACACCCCGCAGGACCCCTGGGGGCAGACGCGGCCGGTCGATCGGACCTCACCGAGCGCGCTGATTGGTGGCCGGCGCTGCGAGGCGTTATCAGGCGCCGCCAGCCGCCGCGCAGCACAGTACAGCCCGCTTATTCATTGTTATGCGCGGCGTTCCATCACCAACTATGAGACAACATCGCACCGGGCCTCAGTAATCAGCACCGCAGTCAGCAGAGGTTTGTATTCAAAGCCGGGGTGTAAGTGACAGGCACCGATCAAGGCGGTACAATAGTCTGCCGCAGTCGGGATCTTATCAAATCGCCCACAGCGACTGGGGTAACTTTGTTGTTTGACAGAGTAAACAAGCGCAGTGGAGGGGCGGGGGGGGGGGACGGAATTTCGAGTATAGCGATCAACCAGCGGCGCGTAGCAGCGCCGTTTTACAATACCTGTCTAGAATATAATTGTACACGTTGTGTAGACGTTTTTAACTTGGGTCACCAAAGGTCAGGACACCAGGTCAGGTCAAAGTACAAACATGCGAAATAACCACTTTGTAAGTTTGCGTTTATGCCATAGCCAGAGTTTTGGGCAGATTCCTATCAACCTTTCAGGATATGATAAGGGTTCAGGTGTCAAAAACGTGCGTATCTCCCATTTTTGTATATCGGTGACCTGACGTCAGGTCAATTTCGTGACCTTCCCATTATAAGTCAATGGGCGAAAATTAAAATCCTTCCCAATTTCTATTCAATAGAAAAGAGTCGATCAGGTTAAATGTTTCAGGGTGCTATCTCCATAGCCCATTATTGATGCATCAGTTGCAACTTTTGGCCAGAAACCCCCTGTTAGATCATCCGAGGTCATCCGAGATCACAAAAACTTATTTGCTAATAACTTTTGATGAGGAGATAAAGGAACGTGTGAAAGGCACCAATGTGTTCCCCTCGTCAGGGCGCATCGGCTGACTTATATAAACTTGAACTACTTAGGTCACCTTGACCTTGATCTTGACCTGGACCCGAGGTCAAATTTTGAGATTGACCTAAACAGGTAAAAGTTGGTATGCTTCCTACCGCCTTGTCGAGAGAAACACGATGCTGTCAAAATAATTGGCCTACCATTCTTAGGTAAACAGTTATTCATAACCAATTTTTACTGAAAACAACTTTTTTAAATTGTATGACCTCTAGAGCCTAAACTATTGACCCGTGGTCAAATCTGATGACACGGAGCCGACAGAGCGTTTCAAGGATTTTCTTCTACCGTTTTCGGATTTCTCCTATCCTAGTTATCTTTTTAGATAATGCGAAGTTCCTTGAGAAAACCCTCATATGGTAAATTCGACCTCATATCACCTCATTTGACCTTGAAGATATTGACCTAGAGTCATGAAATTGGCACACAATAGAGTTGCCCACTGCCCATACCTACCCCAACATTTTGTTATTCTAGCGTTCTATGGAGCCGAGATCTTAGGGGCGGTCGAAATCCCCCACCCCACCTCCGATGCGCGAAATTCTCAGACCCCCCTCCATGATAAAGTCATCAGTGTTGAGAGATATTTCTTGAGGACTCGAGTCGGAGAGCTGAACAGGACTTGCTGCTATGACTGTAAAGGGCGAACTTGATGGATTTAATTGTCTATGACGTTTTCGATTGCATTTATACTACAGTTATATTTGGTCAGTTAATTAATTAGTTATTAGATAAAGAACACTTACTCATGGTCATACAATGAAATACCGTGAGATGGATGAATCCTTTAAAATACGACAAGAAGGTATTTGACGATACATGTAGATATACCGCGACTTGTAGAAAATAGAAGTCTCTAATAAATTTAAACATTCAACGCAGAAAGTTTTCCTGTGTATTGACGATTAAATCGGCGTCCATGTATTTGCCACATATAGTACGGCAGCACCAAGTAAGTCAATGCGTTGTTAAAGGAAAACAAAATGATAAAGCAATGGATACCTTTCATGAATGACCGTTATAAAAAAAATCGTAATGAAGCAATGAATGAATTAAAATTAGCAAAAAAAAAAATAGCGCATTTCGAGAAGATCGGCTTATACCCATCACACACCAATAAGTGAATACATACAAAGCTTTTGCAAAGCCCGACACACTCGAAGAAACCCGCTGGTCTATGCTAAAGAGAACCGGATCGCAACTTATTTCTTCCGCTCTATCAATGTGCCCGTCCATTGTTACCGGAGAATGCAATACGGTCGCCCCCTCCCATTCCATCCCCCTACGACCCCTCGCGGTCGGATAACTCGGCGCGCCATTATCGTGCCGTCAATATATAGTCGGCGGCGCCATCAGGAGGCGGGTTTTTCTGGCTGGGCGGATGGCGGCGGCGGCCATTCAGGCCGGCCGGCCGCGCGGAACACAGCACCCCGAGCGGAGGAGATAGCCGGCGACAAAGCGGCCTTGTCACCGCTCCGGCGCCGTCGCCGCCGTCGCACTCGGCTTTACCGTCCGCCGACTTGGGGAGAGTCGGAAATCGGCGCGGCAGGCGCGGAGAATGACGGTGCCTGTGAGGGTAGGCTGTGCCGGTGTACACGGCTGCACGGCGGTACAGTCTACTAACAGTGATGCCTGGCGGCGGGCGAAGCGACAAGCCGGTGGCGGTGTGATGACAAAGTGAGGTTTTGAGGCGTGCAATGTGCATGATAGAGAGTGTTTGTAATAGTCAGTAGACAATCCACGATGTTGACTTTAAGCCTCAGAATGCATAATTGAAAAGAACATCGCTAAATATTAGGTAGGCTGGCACGTAGGAGCAGTGGTGGATCCAGGATTTGCTGGGGGGAGGGGGGGGGGGGGGGCAATAGAGAAAGGCCTCGTTTTGCCCCTACAATATTGGTGGGCCCTTCCCATTGGGTCACAACGGACACTAAATCTCAAAAGTAGGCCTTCCCATGCCAAAAAGTTCCTCTAAAAATACTTGTCTTCTGCAGTCGCCGTAATGAACGATCTGGAGGCAAGAATGGGCCCTCTGAAAGTCGAAATGTGCTCTTTTGGAGCCTAAAATAGACCCTGTGGGGGCCTAATGACCCTTCTTTTCATGCCCCATGCCCTCCCCTTTTGGTTTCCCTCACTGCGTAGGAGTAAAAGGCTAAGAAAGCCGTGTAATTGGATGCTACAGGTACAGATGAAAATCAGAGTCCAAATTTTTGGACCTACGAAAATGGTCCGACTCCGATCTGGACTTCGGATGATCAGTCACAATTTTTGGGGACAATTTTCGGACAGGGCATTTAGGCATAATTAACGCATTTTCTTATCTTTGAGGTTTCCAGACATAATGCAGTTTCACATTATTTCAAACGTGTGTCCCTGTCTACCAATTTTGTTTGTGTGCACATAAAACTTTCAATGCAAAAGTCTTGTCAGATATTAAAAAAATGCTTTAAAAAGTTGGTCATTTTTCGGACTTCAAAACTCTTCGGACACTTTTCGGACAACATGGTCAGATTGGATTGGACTTTGAATCGGACAGGCTTTGAACAATTTCCAAATGTTACACCACTAGTTCAAACCCCTTCCAGTTTACTTACTTCATTTGTTTGACTATTGTACTCTTCCCTGACTCTCCGGCGCCTGAAACAAACAACAACAACAGTCAACTTCCATCAAAGCAAAGTTCCGGGTAAACAGGCTTAGACTGGTTTACACACGATGAACCCAGCTATGAGCTAGCAATATGTTCGTGAGACGATGCTGGGAGATGACGTTTCACGGTCCAGATATGTCGTAAGTCATGTGACTGCAATTCATGCAATATGCAATATTATTAAATGTTACTACACCTCATACTCGTACAATCCGTAGCAATGCAGTAAAAAGTGAAGGTTCCCTGGAACGGCGACAAACTTCCCATGCATTGTATAAGGGCGTGGTATTGTAGGGACGTTGCACTCAACAAATGAATGTCAACTACTGATTAGCTGCTTGATGTGCTGCGTCCTTGCCATTTGCCAGGTCCGTTTATACCGCCGCACAAACAACTCTGTAAAAGTATCTATTGTGTACGGTGGCACGCACTTTCCCACCGGAGCCGCGTCCATACAACGAAACTCATTGTTCTGTAACATTGTTTCCACAGGTATATGAAGACAATTCGCACCCGTCGACTTCGATAAGTACAGGGAATTAGCTTCGTTATTTAGTATTAAATGGTCTTACGATGCTTTTTTGTCTATATTGTTATACAAACTTACTTGACAGACTCAGCCTAAGTTCTATACAAAAACTGTACCCATTCACAATTATTTGCTAAAATGGAAAAAACATGTTCAGCCTGAGTCAAACATTTCGGGCGAATTTACAACGCAACCAAACGTCACGGGAATATCTGTGAGGTTGTCACCAGAGGGGTCGCTCCGCATTTACCAGTGTAACACGAATAAATAGAACCATACCGTTTCTGCCATAATAACGGCATCATCTCGGCGTCAGTTTAATTCTGGACCAGATCCGCCAGTGTCTCCGACGGTGGCGGTGGTGGCTCTAGCCTGGTTTCAAAATCAAGGCGAGCCACCGCGAACCATTAGGCTGATATTTTCACCGCTCTAAACTATCTTGGTCCAGTTTACGACCATGCCGTTACAAAGCGCGTTGTAAAGGCCGCTTGGAAAGCCGGCGCACGATTAAGACGTCTTGACGGAGCGCAACTGGTGCTCCGCGAGCATATGCCGCGTGAATTATTTACTTGCATTGAGGTTAATTGCAATGTAGCTGCGGATGATGAACCAGGAAAGCGTCATGCAACATGCATTTCGATTCCTTATGGATAAGTGCATGCGAAATTGGCTAGTACACTTCCCCGGCGAATAAATGCAAGTATGCACATGAAACGTGACCATATTGTAGGTCAGGGAACTGCAAAGCCATCGGCGATAGTGGGTAAAATTCACTGCGGTCATAGCGTCCTGAGGGGATATCACCCTAAGATAACAATGCTGACGCAGCGGAAGTTGGCGTAGCCTGACAACAACAGTCTTGATTTGTGTAATATCTAGTCAACAGTATCAACAGTGTTCACAAGTTTATTAAACCTTCTCAGCTTCGTATGAGTTAAAGGTCAAATTCAAAACGGCGCCATCACCACCGCGCTGATTTGGTTTATTTGATTCGTTTCTCACGCCAGCGTGCACTGAAATAGACGTTTGACGTTTCTGCAAACGTCTGTCCCTTTCTGCGGGATGCCTCACCACATGGCATTCCCCAGTGCATCATCACAGCCAGTAATAGGACACGATAGGCGAATACAAAAGTCCATATCCTAAAAATGTGAAATGGAAAGCTTAAAGGCATTAATTTTAACGGCATCCTTTGGATCGCGGTATGCTTGACAGTGTTCAAGATTTTTAGCAGTTTTCTTTCAAGACTTTTCAGCTTGACTCTTTGACAGCAAGTGAATTTCAAAGCCCCAGCTTACATATGTATTGAAGTAGACCATTTTGCCAATATTTACTCCAATGGTTGAAAAGCCTAACGTTTTGCCAGTTGTTCAGCTAGGCAGCATACAGAGAAGTCGGAGAAATATCAATAAAGGTAGCAATTTTGAAAGGCGGAATACCAAGGAAATCCATTAACTTGTCCCCAGCTTTGCGACATATAAGTACACAGAAACAGCGCGTTGAGCGGTATAAGCCGCCGTCGATAGCCGCTCTAATCCTCTGAGAACACTTATAAAATGCAGTTTACAGCAGTCCAATCAGCGCCGGGGCACTATCAACAGTCCAGCACTACAGTAGTGTGACGACATCTCCGCCGTACAGGTACGATTGGCGCCATGAGGCTGATAATAAGGCTGACGCAACAAAAACCCTATGTTCATGCCTGTCACAACGAATGAAGTGAGCAGAATGCATTGCTAAATAGAAGCCACAGCCATGTTCCGCATACGTCAGATTCCGCGTGGGCATCGCGGTTGGACGGGGAAGGGGATAAATTTGCAGACTTCAAGAACATTCATGGGTAGGACACCATTATTGCTAAAAGAAACTGATGGAATGTCATTATCCTCCACTCTGAACCGCTCAGCTGGTCCGGGATATTCTAGGCCACAATTCTGTGATGATTTGTTTATCGATCTCTACTCTGTAGAGAAGCTACAACAGGACTGGGACAGAGGTGCATCTAGACGTGCCCGAGCCGCCATGCTGACTGTGTGGGAACAAACGACCGAGTCGGCAGCACGTGCCAATCGAACAGAGTGGTCCTCAGAGCAGGGTGCTGACAGTGCGGGAAGATGCTGACCAAGGACATCGTAAGATCCAGCTGATGACCGGGAGACAGAACAACAAGACAAGTGCAATGAGACGTTGCTAGTTCGATCAATATGATGTTCTAGCCATCTTTTCATGGTGGTATTCAATTTGCATTGTCGACATTAAACAAGAACCGGAATATTATCAGCGAAGATGAAGTATATGACTGGAAAGTTTTAAATGAATTGATGCATTTTCGTGTTGCATTCATCCAATGCATTGTAAAGCCATCCTAATTGTGTAGTAAGTTTTCCAAAAGTTTCACCTCTCTTGGACCGAAGGGATTTACACAGACACCTGGCCCCGTTTGCTAAGCCTCAATGCTACAGCTGTTCATACACAATTGATCTGCCATCTGTGGGACAGGTGTGACGGACCGAGTGAGTGCCACCTGGCGGCATAATATCGCGCTGAATAACTGAGCAATACAGCCCCAGTGCCGAAGAGCTCCACAGTGGGAGATTCGTGGGAGCTCGTGATTGAAATAGGGAATATTTTATCAAGTGAAAAGGAATATGTTTTCGTAATCTAACGAGTGCTGTGGCGCCCGAATCAAGCATCACCAATTCAGGTACCTCATGAGGCGTCTCTTACAAGACACATAAATCGCTGCTGAGCGCTAGGTTTAGGATTTACGACACATATTCCACCAGTAGCTGCTGCAAACCCAAACAAGGGCTTTCGTGTGACCTCAGCAGTCATCAAAGTCGGAACCAACACCATCCATCACGGGCATTCTGACAGTCCTGTGTGGAAATGTGTCACGCTACGGGTTAAATTTATAATTATATGAAAAATAACTCAAAGTCGCCACATTGCCTTCCCGGTGAACTGCTAGGATATGAGACCGGTCCCATCAGCCGCACGCTATCGAACAACTTTCGGTATCGTCCAGACTCCAGTCCAGTGGACTTCTCAGCGCACCCATCCAGCCTATCTATTCCGAATCAGCACCAGGGGTGGAACTTCGGGAAGTGCTGATTTCAGAAGGCAAAGAGGTGATACTGACTGGCTAAATCGAGACTGGAACAACTCTGCATTCATTCGGTGTATCGAGATATCCCACACCACGGAACGCCAAACGAGAGTAGTGCAGAACTAACCGCAAGTCCCAGTTCTGATCATACAATTTTCATCTGCAAGCATTGCCTTGAGCAGTCATTAGAAGTTGTTGAGATCCAATGTTTGGAGATCCGAATCCCACAACAAACTTCTGCAAGCCGATGCCCACTAACCAAATTGCAAGTGTACATAAACGCCACCAAAAGTAACCGAAATGTGACCAAAACGATGTTTTCTTGTCGCAATGAGCAGAGCACTATCCATGTGAACTTGAAGGCTATAAAGGAATGTTCAATAGCACCAACATCTCTAAAATTCCGTTTCGGTTTCATTGTGGCTACTTTTGGTGACGTTTTATTTGCGTTTTGACCAGCGACTATTGGCCCCCCAGGTCACAGTCGATATCACGGGAAAACGGTGTCAGCGAGACAATACCGTGGGGCGAAATGTGCCGCACACCGCCCCGATTAATCGGCAGTTCGCCTGCATACCACCGCTGAGGCCAGGCACGCTCCGTTCCTCGCCAATTTGCCAGCCAAGTCAGCTAAATGGCTGCTGCCAGCGAGTCGTTTGACATCATTACTGGGAAGAATCGATCATCATTGCTACAGTACGGCCAGAGAATCACCGACCATTCGCGCACTATGCATAGTTTAGGTGTTTGCTACCAGCTATGCTATAGACCGACGTCGCTTCCAGTTCCCTTTTTAGCTCGGTCAAAACAGGTCGTGACTCTCTGGTTATGATTCTGCCAAAGCAAAGGAATGGATATTTCCCTAAAGTTTGTAACGTTCTCAGAAAGACTTCGATCGAAAGCGCAGGGTAGTGACACAACAGGGAGGCCATTTTTGTGTCCCTGCGTGAGCGTTCTACCTACGGACGCTCCTTTATGGTTATCTTTTTGCGATAAACAAAGTACCAAACTTTAAGTTGATAAGCTGAAAGGACATAATTTAATTCATTTCGGGTAAATTAAGCCCGCAAAGGTAACAACAAATTTAGCAAATTCATGGCAGCATTATTTTCCTGCGTCTAAGTATATGAATAGAAAATATCCACAAAATTGACGGCAAAATGAACCTAGCATTCATCCTAACACTCAACTCAACCTTGCTAGTCTGAGTCACTCCACAACGGCATCCATCCATCGAACTGCCTCACCGCCGAATGTCGATCGGGTTGCGACTCCGTGAGCTACACATCAAACTGCGTCGCAGCCGCCGGTCGTGGCCCTCCCGCCCCCCCCCCCCCCCCCCCCCCCCTCACTCCCGCACCTCTACGGAGATGTGGAGAATAAACATACTAATCGGCAGGAAGTAGATATAACACAACGGAAATTATTGCAAAATAAATGTTAGCAAATGTACAGAAAGTTACGTTAAAGGTGGACAAATCTGTTCGAGCTCAACAAAAAGTTTTGAACGTGGAGTACCACTGTCGAAACGTCACCGCTGCTGAGCTCTGCGCCGGGTAGTAAAATAATGAGCTGTTGATTTGGAGATATGCATTTGAGACATTTGGATATATGTCGAGAGGCCTCTTGCACCAGACTTACCTACCTAGGTAAAACTCAATTTTACCTACCTTGTAAATATACCTAGGTATTTTTGCTGCTCACTGTTCATCGCCATGTGAATCCATATAAAAACATAGTACCTCAGCTGTGTTGTTATAATATTGTTGCCTGGGCTATTAATAATCTAATATGTATTATTAGTTTAGTAGTGTCCGTACGTCAGTGTCCTGTCCGTTTAGCGTCCGTACAATGAAACAAGTTTTTTACTAGGCAGGTACCAATTTACCAACTTCAACAGGTTTCAACCAGTGATTTACTAACATGAGACCAGCAAGTTATTATAGTACCGATTACAAGTTGGGCTAGCCATGTTGTTAATTGCAGGGCAGCGTTTATTAGAGAGCGTAACATCGTAGTTCTACACCACCTGTTTACTAGGTAGTAACTATCCACGGCTACCAGTTACCCTCGTAAGCTACCCACGGCTACCAGTTACCCTCCTCCCTTAGTCAGGGGCGGATCCAGCGGGAGGATCTGACGCTCCAGTGCCCCTCACTTCTCATGCGACCCTGAGCCCCTGAGCACACCACACGAGGCAGGGGCAGACTCTGCAGGCGCGCGCACTAAAAACGCGCGTCGAAGACTGACCAGTAAAAGCGTCTCCCTGACCGAAATCCTAGATACGCGCCTGCTAGCGTCATGAGAAATACCATAACATTACCATGCCATTGAAGCGCCATC
>JARFNZ010145349.1:0-10221 GCA_031763405.1 Balanus nubilus
TGACAAGACTATCGTGACACTTGTCCCAGAGATATGAAGCATCAAACACAACTATGCCCGTCATACCCCACTCTCCCTAAGATGATGTGGAAGTATGCAGCTTACTCACATATAAGATGATGTGAGAGAATGCAGCATTATTTTCCTGCGTTTTGTGACGACGTGATCACACATGATCGGTCAACACATAAGGCATGCCAGTAGCTGTGAGCTGAGTTGGAAGAGACAAAACGCCAACCAACGTCTTCCAGGACGACCTACAATGTGTGTGTGTGAATCAGCACAAGTGCCCACTCGCGGTCCGGATATTATTTCATGGACAGGGAGTTAGAACTGTCACAAGTCAGGGCTCGGCGCATTCCGGGGAAGAGTTCCCGCGTAAATCCTGTCCCGCGGGATTGGCCGGTATCGTTCTATCGGCCCACGGCCGTCCGTAATCCCGCCACTCTAATCCCGCCTAATATTTCTTTTTCGCATTCTTCGCCGCATTCCGTTCGCGTTTTCACACCATTGAGCAGGCGAGCGGGCTCGGTAGCGCCGGGGTGAAAAGGGCAGCCGGTGCCTTTGTGACCGTGACTGTCCCCTCTGCTCCCCGCCGCGACCCGCTGTGCTGCGCCCCGCGATGATCTATGCCCGTTCTGGTGAGAATCCTCAATTAGCTGGCGCTGCGACCGCGCCGATGCGATCGGGGTGCGGCCCCTGCGCTGTGGAGTTACCTGACCTCCGGCAACATTCCTGCTGCACGAGGATACGTCACCTTACCTCCAGCGCGCCACCCTGGCCGGAAGACGGTTCTCGGCACTCAGAGGGCAGAGCACGGCCCCGGCGTGGTGCCTGAGGAGCGCCTGATTACCACATAACCGCCTGTGTCTCTCGCTGTGTTTCGCGGCTTTCACACGGCTCCGAATGTTTTACATGCGCCCCCCGCGGTGGCGCTCCTCCGCGCCGCCCGCCGCTTCGCCAAGAGCGATGGGGGCTGGCAGCCACAATCGCGGCACATAAGTTAGGATGACACATCCAAAGGCACCCAGCCGGAGGACGGCGCAGCCTATTGAACCGCGCACAAAAGTTGTGTATTTTCGAATCCGTGTGAAAGCGGGCGGCACGGTCAGCGCTGGGCCGTGGGTTTTGACTCTGGGTTCAGATCGGCAGGCGGAGGTGTGAAATCGGCGCGTCTGAGGCGATCTCTGCGCAGCGGGCACTGTCTGTGGCGGAGCGTCTGCAAGCCGCACGCGGCGCAGACTGAAAAACGGCGCCTGAGCGCACCACAAATCACGTGCGACCGACGCGATCTGGCGGTCGGTTCTTGCAGCCAGCATTCGGCATTCGACGGGCGCCAGACATAAAAACAGTCACCCGCGGTCATGACTTGACATTATCTTCGCCATTAGGACATTAAAGTGAGAATATTTTTACTTTTATTTAGGCCATTGTGTGAGCTGTCAGGTTGGAATGCAAGGCATTCTATCGCAAGGAGTAGTGTTTGTTTCGCCCTTGACGTGTCTATTATACGGCTATTTTGATTTTATCCGTTTAATTCAGCCGGCTTTTGAGTCAATCAGTGATGAGCCGATTGTGTTGTGCCGCCGCATTCCGTACGTCAGATGTGGCTCAGGTGGACTCCACCCACCTTGGTCCGATCGCAGACGCCGCCGCCGCTCACACCTGGCCGCCGCTATGACCCGGCGCCATGTTGGCTCTGGCAACCTGTCAGCCTGCTGGGCCTATCAAAGGCGTTCGACGGTGACGCGAATGCAATTTGGGGCCGCTGATTAGACCGGGGGCCATTTACGCGGGCAGGACTGGGACGATAGCAGATGAGTCTCGACCGGTATTGATTCATCGTGCGCCTATGACCGACAGGAGACTCGTTCGTCGCCACCACTCAGGTCCTCTTCAGGACGGGACGGTATGTCCACGGTATTTCCTGGCGGCCAGCTGTCCAGCCGAAGCCCAGACCGCGTGGAGACGCGGTGGCATTAGTGTCCGACCCACAGGTAAGTGATTACCCATCCGAGCGCAACGACCGGCGGAAAAACATAAAACGTCCCATAAATTTACATATCAGCAGGTGGTGTGTCACAGGGGTGTTTTCTAGTCCCGCTTCTTTTTTCAAATTACTTATAAGAGAATGCCCGGTTTCCGGACAACCTACGGAGGCATAATACGTAGAATAAAGGTTCGAATACAACTAAGGGTTCCCAGAGGCGACAGCCATAGACCCAATGGCAGGGAAGACAAAATACCTGGTACGTGGGACGACTGTAAAGGCGCTACAACGAGCTGCCATTGACACAAAATGAAGATAAATGACACGATGGTATCTTTTCTCGTTTACGTAACAAGCCAGGTAAATAATGCTGGATTGAGGCTGACACAGAGGATGAATGGCCGCCGGAGCCATCTGTTGAAACGTGTTCAATGCTGTCACGGCTCCGACTCAATAGGAGCCATGATGGGGTTTTGTTCACCCTGTAAATAAATGCGCTCTGACCGACACCCGGGTCAGCGATTTGTGGCCTTCAGTCGGCTTTGGTCAGCATCCGGTCAGCATAGATATCTCGCTGTCCAGCGATGTACGTGACCGAGACAGGCGACGCCCGTTACAGAGACGGGCGACGCCCGGTACAGAGACGGGCGACGCCCGTTACAGAGACGGGCGACGCCCGGTACAGAGACGGGCGACGCCCGGTACAGAGACGGGCGACGCCCGGTACAGAGACGGGCGACGCCCGGTACAGAGACAGGCGACGCCCGGTACAGAGACGGGCGACGCCCGGTACAGAGACGGGCGACGCCCGGTACAGAGACGGGTGTCTCTGCTCGGCACTGCAGCTGCAGGTGCAGTCAACAGCAAACACCCACGCCTGGCCCTCTCACGATGTCCCGCTGTCGCTCGGCGGCAGGAATTCGCAACCGAAGCCCAGGTGCGATCACCTGGTGTGAAGCAGGGCGTCTCTGCTCTGAGACAGTCTGAATCTCATTGAAGAAACGGATTTAGGCCTCCTAGCTTCCTCCGGACAGCTCAGGAGGCTGACTCCTCGGTCCCAGTCTGACTCAAGCGAAACGACTGAAGCGAAACGAGAGGTGAAACGGTGAGTTGAAGCGAAGGAGATCAGACAGGGGGGTGGGGGGGTAACTGACCCCCAGAATTGTTCGTACAGCAGCAGGTCCAACGGGCCCCATACCGCCCGCTTCGAGTTCCCACTCCGGAGGTGGCCCTAAATCTCAATCAGGAGCTCCGGCTGCCGGACGCCTGGCGACACTGTTTGTTTGCCGCTCGGATGGGGTGTAAATCAGACGTGACCGGCGCTCCCTAAATGTCACAGGTCCCAGCACCGTGCGGCCGGGCGTCCACCGCGACCAGCGGCGACCAGCGGCGACCAGCCGCGACCAGCGGCGACCAGCCGCGACCCGCCGCGAGCTTGATTGGAACAGCCCGCTTTATCGGCCACTAAAGTCAGCATTGATTGCGAGAAATGTTGCAACTGCGCACGTCACGCCGCCCTGACGAATACAAAGGCACGCCGGGAGGAATGGCCACCCAGCTGCGAGAGGGGTTGTTCCCGGACTGACGGCCGTAAAATCGAATAGCCGGCGGCTACACTTCGTTGGCGGAATAGTGTAAATGTTGGCGGATAGATGGCTCCACTGTACCCCTGCAACGGTGCAACGCACTGCCTAAGTCGGTAGAATCAGCTGCAGCTTTGTAACTGTCAATATTTAATGACTCGAATGCATGCAATGTTGCAGGCGTCAGTAAAGAAGTGAGTCAGCTTCGGAACTGGCTGTTACGGCTCTGTAATAGAATTAAAGCGTTATGTGCCCGGGTCATTCATGAATTAAAGGTCCATTTGAGTGTTACGATGTTCACAATACGGCTACATATTTCCATGGCGCGTTATCAAATCGTGACCACCATGATGACCTCATTCCTCACGATCGATCGGAAGACAGATGACCTCAGGAATTTAGAAACCACAGAAAATGGCCTTTTAAACCCATAAAACATACGTCAGCGCCTATCACAGGCCACATACCATCGTACGGCTGCCGCTCGCCGGCCGTCCGAATCACCATTCATAATGAGATTGGAGATGGCATCAGTGGTCCGCCGACGATCGGAACGCGGCCGGCGGCGGTGTGGGACAGCTGTTGCCGGTGGGAAATCAGCCGTTATCCTACCATATCTCACAATCATCCAATAAAACAAAACACCCCCAGAATGCAAGTGTAGTGTAGTTGTATGCCTGGATTGAATGCATGTTTTTTTGTCAGTCAACTAGCCAGATATTGATGTATTTATTCCAGCAATTTCGCCGATCCTCTTCGGGAACAAGCTCGCCAGTCGCACAATTATGATTGGCTACTTGTTTATTAATGCGCGGCTACACCAAGCTACCAGCTCGCTCAAACATCAGATCGGCCATACTCCCACGAAACACATTTACTTAGAAGCATATCGCAGCCTGCCTCCCGCCCTCCGCTTCTTAGGCGGGCGAGTCTACTGCCGGAGGCGGGAAGGGACTGGCGGGCGGCCGCTCGGAGTGCGTCCAGCGCCGCCGACGCCGCCCCCTGCCCGCCCTCACAGCCGGCTCTGCGCTGCCGAGCATCAATTTAGGGCCTCCGCCGCCACCTTCTCCCGCCCTCCGATCGTATCTCCGGCCGGATTCGAACCCAGGAATTCGCCTAATCGGACATGATCGCCGCGTGCCACCGTAGCTTCTCGGGTCTGCTAGTGCTAGCGTTTGCTGGCGCGGCTGGTGATCGGCTGCCGTGCCTGGCGGTCAGTCGGCTGATGGTCTTGGCGGCAAGAAGACACCCAGTCTGCAAGCAGACCCTGCAGTCCACACGCGCAGACTTGCAGACGTGCTGTCTGCATAGGACACGTGCTGTTTGTCGTCTGCTGCTGTCTGCATAGGACACGTGCTGTTTGTCGTCTGCTGCTGTCTGCATAAGACACGTGCTGTTTGTCGTCTGCTGCTGTCTGCATAGGACACGTGCTGTCTGTCGTCTGCTGCTGTCTGAGCCTGTCAGTCTGCTGGTTCGGTGGAGTTCATTGTTTAGCGCCGCGCTATCTGTGGACCGCCGAGGCGGTTTATGATGGTCACTAGTGCTGTCTGAGGAACGCTGGGTTTATGGTGGTCAGCTGTATTGTCTCGAAGGGTTTGGAGAACACAGACCGCGCGCCACGCTGTCTGCCGGGGTCTGCAGGTCGATTCAGCAACCTTTGAGCGTGGGGTCACATCCGATGCAGCTCCTATCTTCCAGAGACTGGGCTGTCAATGGAGACCCGTTGGTAGGAGGCCTCTGTTGTGCCTTTGTCGATGGTGTCGTTTTCTGTAGTGTATTTCTTTTGTGTTTGTAGTGTCCTAGTTTTACTTGCACTTAGCCCACAACGTAAATATCTGCACTGTTACAACTCCACTGTGAACTTGAAGCTTGAAAACCGAAACATTATATTTTGTTTTACAACCTTTATTTTTCGTATATATAAAGTGACTTAGAACTCGTGTTTTGAAGTATGATGTTCCCGTTTAAACTGCAACCAACAGTAACATTGCATTATTTATAAACAGTACAATACTCCCTGAACACATGCCTAATGTGTAATGTCTGCCTAATGTCTGAGCACTAATGTGCATCGAAACTTTGTCATTTTTAAATTGGTTAATCCATACCAGTTCTCCCAGGCTTCTTGTAGGCTACACTTCTAGGCTTCTCCTAGAAGTGATGCTTACACATTTATGGGCTTCTGTTGCTTTAGCCTAAGCAAACATTCCTACTGTACTCGAGGAATTAAATATGGACTAAAAAGTGTCACTTCAGATGGTCATTTTATCACAAATATTAAGGCGGAAAATAATCACAAGTATGCACCTATCACTCTAATAACTAGGCAAGGTTTGTACATAATTCATCACACCAGTGTAGACCTGACTTCCCGAGTTCATTATGAATTATTTCGAACTGGGCGCACATTGCAGCTCCTCCCGGACACAGGCTCAGCACTCGGTGAAGCTTCTCAGCCGTTTCTCAGCCGCCTCTCAGCGGGATCTCAGCGGGCTTCCTGTCTTATAGTCGGCTCCCAGGCCCCCGGCAGCCCGTCTCCGTCAAACGGGCCGTTCCCGTCTTTCTCGCCACAAGGCTGGCCGGACAATAAAACCCTGCCCATTCTAATCCAGCTTTATCCGGCTTTACGGCCATCGCCGTAAATTTTCCTTAACTAAACATTTGTGACTGCCGTCTGGGTCGGCAGGACGGTGGGCATTGTCGATGCGAATGTTATGCAGCGCGCGCGCGATTTGTGGGTCATGAAAGTCCCGGCGTTCCCTGCAGAACGGCTTGCAATGGCGGCGGAGGGCCGATAGAAAATGGTCGCTGAGCACGACCTATCTGATCGGGGGGCTGCACGGGGGCAATAAAGACGGCGGCGATGTCTCCCGAGCAGCCCCAGTGGCGGCAACAATGGCACACGTTCGACGGCGCCGCCGCCATCTTGTTCCACAGCCGTATATGGTGGGCGTCGTTGTGAGATAAGGACGTGACACCCTTAAGGACAGGATGCAGCATGGGCAGGCGCTGTGAGCTGAAATAAAGATGCCATCAGGCGCATACTGCCGCTGTTAAGGGTGTGACTGTACTGGCTTCGTGCGATGCATATTTCATTTAAGCAAAGTGTGTGCAACTTTGCTGAAGTCTTTATCAGAGCTGTTTTGGAAGCGTCCTCTATTGACATTGTCATAAACTATATAGAAGCTTTCAAACATTACAGATATAATGACACCCATTTTAAGGCAGTCTCAATATGTGGTCTTAATTTAATGTTTAAGGATGATTTCATAACGGGAAATTTTATTTTACACACCACCTCCATACAGTTTTTTTAGTTGCGATTTACATTTTGATGATTCATTTCTTTTGGTATGCATGTTTACTCTATGTATGTATACTGTGGTATTATGCATTGTACTGCAGTAACTTTGAATCTGCTTCATAAGGCCTTTGTCTTTTTGATCCGTTTCTCCACCAAACCTTTTTTCCTGTGTTTGTTCCCGTGCATTTATGGATGGAAATTATGCAGGCGTGTTGATTTATTGTTTTTTCAATAACATAAATGTTATACCGTTGTTCTCTATGAGTCTATATTCTCTCTATACGTGTTCTCAAATCCAACCCACGGAGGTGGCATGCTCTTATTCATTCTAGGGCTCAGTTGCATCCGAGTCCGTATTTTTACAATAAAACCAAAAAGTTTAAACGAAACAATCCAACAATTAAGCATTTAACATTGCATCTACTCAAGCTAAAGGGTAAGGGAAGACAGCAGTTTAAACACCGTTTGGCATGTTCGAAATAACATGTCTTTTATTGGTCTACTGAAATATTCATCTGCCTCTACAAAAGTTAGTAATTGCATACCCGCAAATTGTAATTAAAAGACCGAGCGGTGTTCTGTTTAGTTCTTATATGGGCAGGCGGAGGCAGAATCATCGATGAATGATCACCATCGATAATATACATCGATAATATACAAATAGCGTGTCAAACTGCATCTATCTATAGATTCCCAATACTGTTCATATCATTCAGCAGGACACGCCACTCGTACTTTGGCACGCCTAAGAATCGTGTGGATACCGAGAGACAAATATCATCCGGATACCGAGACAAGTATCGTCTGGATACCGAGACAAGTATCGTCTGGATACCGAGACAAGTATCGCTAATGCAAGATGACCGCGCTATTCACTGCAATGCGCGTTCGGCTATTGTATTTCCTCAGTGGCAGTCGTTATTCAAAGGCACGGCGGGATAGCGTCCTACTATAGTACCCGCAATCAGCCCGGCATAAGCGATTGGTCTGAACGGCGCGATTTCTATGCAAGCTGGCCATCTGATTCAATAGTGTTGTTAGTGTCGATTCAGATGTTCGCAAGTCTCTCCTGTTCTTACTGTGCAAGAATGGTGCGACTTTGACATGATTAAATGTTGAGAAGTCCGGCTCATTGTTGTAGTTTGCGTGACGGTTTTACCAGTTGCCGGAGTTTCACTTTCTTTGGCCCGAGACAAGGGAACACTTGACTATGCAGCTCTGGCACTGATGGGATTGAATACAAATATGTTTTTAATTCTGCTTACCTTCACATTAAACAGTGAATATATAAAGGAAGTTATTTTGAAAATTGCTGCCACCGAATTCTAGCCAATTTTATATTAAAATGTTAATCAATTTAATTCGTTCAGCCATAGATAACATAAATACTTATGTTAATAACATATGTATTAACATATATAAGAACATATATAATATATATAAGTACATACAAATAGGTACAAATAAGTACATGTAAATACGTACATATATAATAACGTAAGTATTTATGTTTTCTATGTTTCAGCACAATCTAATTTAATTTTGCTCCGTTTATATTTTAAAGGACTGTCCCACCTTCACGGATTTGTCAAATGCAGCTGAATGATGTCAAAATGTCAGGCAATATTTGCTGGGCACAGTGTTGTCGTCTTTTCTCGAAAATTTCGCTAAATTAAAAAGGTGTTCAAGTTCAAAGTTGCCGTGGAAATTTCAATCTACCATATAGTTAAGCGGACGGGCCTTGAAAAGCCCAAACTACCAAAATCAGCTAGATTTCTCGAAGATCACATAACTGTGGTTCTTTTGAATGAAATGTGCTGTATTTTCGAAATACACCCGCCAACTTGGCTATCTCAACTCAAAACTAATGTTATGAGTTGAGATAGCTAAGTTGGCGGCTGTGTGTCGGAAATACAGCACATTTCATTCAAAAGAATCACAGTCTTTAAATTAAAGGCTGTCCAACAGCCTATGTTTCTACTTGATTGCGATAGGTTTTGATGTTGCACACAGCGGGCATTAAAAAAAAATTGCTATTATCAGACAACAACTATTAACTCCGGATGGGGGCCAATTTTCGAAGTATTTCATTTAATGAACTTGTGTTTAGGTTTTTATTTCCTATCAACGTCGGCAAGTTATGGAGGAGAGGCAAAATGCAGCTTAAACTCTTGCTTTGTGTTTTATTGAGTGGGTAGCCTCTCCTTGCTCCTCCCCCACATTTCCCACACAATGTCATATTAAACATGGGGTGTCCGATAATACCAAAAATGTGTGACTTGAAAAATGTGATCAAAATACCATGACAGTCATGTTGACAAACAGAGGGAACGTAAATAAAATCAGAAATGTGAGCTAAATAAAAAATGCACAAGTCTCATGTAGAAGTGTTCAGCCCAACCTGCAGCATCTTGCCAAACAGAAACAATTTTCAAAATAAAGGGAATTTTTAAACATAGGGAATTTGAAAAGTAGCATGTTGTAGCTAAGCAGGTCATCAGATCTGCGTAAAAAGTACTATGATTTACATTTTAAAATTGCATTTTAAAATTGCATGCCTTGATGGACACCCCGGTGCCGGTTGTTGAGAAAATGGGGTGTCTGATACTATCTACTGTGATATTACCCAAGGTTCCCCTAGGTATGTTAACGCCTATTTCGTGAAGTTTTTAGGAACAAAATATCACCATGCACATACCCTGCACCATAATCCAAAACGATTTGGAAGATTCTTAACGGTTAACCATTTTAATCTTTATCATAAGTTAACCTTGAATCTTCAGAAACCAAAGTAATGCAAACCAGTTTGTGAGCTTTTCAGGTCTAAAATAAATACCATAGAAAGCATAATATTAATGAAAGCAGCATATTATCGTCACCTTAACAACCTCCAGGAACTCAAAAAAACTTGATAAGAACCCAAGTCATAGGATTTCAATATCCACTGAAAACCCCTCCACTGTCCACGACCATACACCACAAAAAAAATGTTGAAAATAATACCGCCAATATAAACAAATTGATTTGTCTCAGCCGCACCGTTGATGCCTTCAAAGTGCGTTTCCATATCATAGTATAACATTCCACAAATATCAAAAATCAAACAACCCTAGTTTATTTCAAGTGTTTTTCTAGTAGTTGGTATAAAACTTTGTAGTACTCGTTCTTTTAGTGCCCTGGTTCACATCCTTTTATGTAGTCAAGGTGAGCTATTACAACACTATATTAGTACTCCTCCGAAGGAATATATTTTTGCTTACCTTGCAAATGATAGGTGTTTATGTAGCCTTTGCTCATGTTAGTGCAGGAAAACTCGAAAAATACAAAAAGATATAAAATAACTA
>JARFNZ010145360.1:0-10220 GCA_031763405.1 Balanus nubilus
GTGGCTAAGAAAAATTATATAAAACAATAGAAAAAACACCCATCTCCAATTTTTTGCATGCTGTTTAGGGAGGTATAAAGCAATATTCCTGTGCCCCAAAAAAGTTAATATTTTTACTGGCCACATTGTTATTTTGCAATTCAATATGTTTAAATAATTTTCGGAAGTTACAAAGTATATTTTCCCAATTTGTTTTTATCATGATAATGCTTATTACGTTTCTCATTCTTATGCACTATAATTTTATTCAATTTTGATAAGTCTTCAGGGAGTTATTACATGTAAAAACAATCATTGTTTTGCAAGGTTGAGAAAATATTCGGGGCTATAACTCCAAAACCGTTTCTTGGACGGAACTGAAACTTCGAAAATCGAAATCCGGTCCTATAATTACCCCATAAACCAATTTTGAAGAAAATCTGAGGGGGTCGGGTGTTATGCACCTGTCGAATTGTCCTGGAATGCCCCAGATGGTTGCGGAGCAGAAGCTTATTTAGGAAACACTGGGAAGAAGCTCAAATCTCTGCCTGTTAAAGACTTTGTCACACCATCAATATCTCATAAGAGCGCCACTGCCTCACTACTTTCACCCATCACTGCCTGAAGAGGTCTCGCCCATCATCATTTAATCTTGTGAATGTTTTCCCCATCTTCGCCTGAAGACGTTTAGGTTCAGAGCAATTTTATTACATCTTAAACATATACAACGAAAGAAACAATGTTGGATGGGCGCAAAAGTAAACGCTTAAATTAAAGCGTCTCTCCATGAAACTAAATTGCAATCACAAACAAAAGCAATGACATAAATAAACAACGAAAATGCTGTAAAGAAACTATCCAGAATCCGACTGCGCCGACCCCGCCACCAGCCCCCCCCCGAGCAACCATTAAATACCTTGTGGGTAGGTGACCCAGGCGTCTTTGATCCACTATCCTATTTTCCCCGAGTAGGCCATTACCACCAAATCAGTACCTGACTACGCCTCCGCTCCACCATCATTATCTTCCAGAGAAGACTGTTGTTTTATCCCACAATTGCTGCTTGAAGACGCCTCTGCTCCACTGTTCCTACTCCTGAGAAAGGAGTTCTGTGCCATTGCCATTGTTGTCTGAAGACGTCTCTGTTCCACCATCATTTACGCCTGTCATAAAACCCTATGTATACTAGCAGAGAATGATTTTACCCAGGTCGATCCTCTATAAAACGCACAGTACTGCCAACAAGCCCCAAAGGTAATATAAAGAAGAGTGCGATTTTCACTCGTGTCAATAATCTTTCGAAACACTCCAAAACGTTCAGGAATGCGCTCACAATAATCCCCCCCCCCCCCTGCACGTTAGGGATGGTAAAATAACAAAGGACGCTAGGTTTAGCATATAGTTCGTAAAATAAGGGTATGGCGGCGTTCCCCATAATGCCCCACACCGAGGCCTCAGATAATATGTTAACTGCAGGGGCAGATGCTCACCCAGCGATGGATATTGCCACCGTAATGGATGACATTTGTCCCCCCCCCCCAGCGGAAACCTCAAAATCGATAAAACTATTACCTTCCTTTTTTGTATATGTATCTTTATGCAGGGCGATTCATAAAAAGTGTATCCATTTTAACACTATTACTGTCGGGGGGCGGGGGGAATTCGGCCCCCCCCCAGAGGTTTTTCGTGTACCATTCATTCAATAAGCAACCTAGGATCTCCAAACTTTGTGACTTTTCATATCATTTCATTGCACATCGAATGGTGGATTTTTTCCAAACAAATTACATCAGGGGCGGGTCCAGGACCGTTTTTGGGGGCATGTTTGGACGTTTTTGACCCAAAACCTTTGTGTGTTTAATTACTCGTGCGGAGTTGGATTTTTTAGCAAACTGTAAAACAAATAGGTATCAGTACAACATTGCATGCTCCTTCAGATGGTGATCGAAATTTCAAAATTTTGATTTCAAAATTCCAAAACTTTGGAAAAACGAAATGTTTTCTTCAAAATCGTATAACTTGTGTTTTTCAAAATGTAAAAAAACGGAATAAATGTAAGACAGGACATGGTAAGTAATGTATGGTGAAAAATTTTAACAGGTAAAATTGATATGCTTCGAACCGCTTGGACGAGAGAAACACGATGGTGCCAAAACAAATGTCCTATCATTGTTAGACAAAAAGTGATTCATGAACAAAATTTTGCTGAAAAACAGTTTTTTTCGAACTTTGCTGACCTCTGGAGCCTTAACTATTAACCTGAGGTCAAATCTGATGGCACAACTACAAAAGAGCGTTTCAAGGGCTTTCGACTGCCGTTTGCGGATTCCTCCTAGCTATCATAGTTTTGAGATAATGCAAAATATTTGGAGCAATGTCCTAATATGGCAAATTTGACCCCATTTGACATCATTTGACCTTGAAGATATTGACCTAGGGTACATGAAATTACACACAAGAGAGTTCCCTGTGGGTCCTTGAAAAATACCACCTTCGGAAATCTGATGAAATGATGAACAGATCAGCAATGTCCTCTGAATTCAAAAGACTGAGTATAAATTGGACAATCAAATTGCTATGTCGGATTTTCGAATTTGTGAAAATTTTACAATTGGGAACAATTGTGTTTAAAATTTTGAATGTTTGCTATATTTTCCAAAAATTATAAAATTAGACGAAACGAAATATATGTAATACAGACCAGCTCGATGAATATGTGTAACAAATTTGAAGTCAGTATCTTCAAAAATGACCGAGTGGATGACCTTTCGAAGACCCCCAAAAACGCCACTTTTCATGACATTTCTACGAATTCCGATGATTTTCCGTACTTCCATTTTCCTCCGATTTCAGTGTATAAACAATGTTTGGGGGTCATTTTTTGCGTTCTTGACGAAAAACTGACCCAAAAACATGTATTACAGTTACCAATGACTACAATTAGCAGTTTGACCTTCTTGACCTCGTGACCTCGGTTGATCTCGACCTGACCCATGACTGCCAAAGGCTTAGAATGGTATCTGGATGTTTCAGCAACACAATTCATGCCACTTTAGTAGCTTCTTATGCGTTAACTATCGTTATTTTGTCCTACAATCCCATCCGGCGAAAACCGGCAAAAAGTAAGTATTTGACCCTGACCTTTGACTTCATCAGTGACCTTGGGATCACATTTCGCAGATTATTCTGAAAGTTTGGGTATCTATCAGATGCCGTTTGAATTTTGAAAATCGGCCCATTAGTTCGGGAGGTCGTAAGGGAGGGGGGCCGAAACGGCACCACCCCATCGGGTGGCAGGGGTCGGAAATAGCCCATCGGGACACGGGTTAACCCGCGCCACGCTGGAGGCGGGGGGGGGGGGTTAACGCTGGAGGGGGAGGCGGGTGACGTCATGTTTTCCATTTCAAGACCACAAATAGGGGTACGTGGAAATCGGTGCCAGTCGCAAAGTTTTAAATATAAAGCTAATTGTTTCATATTAAACGTCTGATAATAGATCGGGCTATCAAAACTTCTTGATCAGATTTTTGATTTCTTGATCATTTCGAAAATTAAAAATCAAACCTCAAATTGTGATTTTTTTTGCCACGTTTCCAAAAATATCAAACTTTGAAAAACGAATACTTGTGATATCGGCCAGCCGGATAATTATGTGTATCAAACATGAATTCAATATCTTAAACAAAAATAAAGGAGTAATGAGCTTTCAATGGCCAAAATCTGTCACTTTTCGTGACATTTTTACGTTTCCCGGTGATTTTCTGTATTTTTTATTTTCTCCAAGTTCGATGGGGAAACAGTGTTGTGGGGTCGTTTTTCGCGTTCTGGACGAAAAACTGACCCAATAACATACATTAAGCTCCCAATAACCAAAATAAGCAGTTTGACCTTTTGACCTCGTGATCTCGGATAACCCTGGCCTGACCTATGACTACCATAGGCTTAGAATGGTACTTGGAAGTGTCAGAAATGCGAAAAATTGGGCTTTTGACCTGAACTGCGACGTCATCAGTGATCTTGAGATCAAATTTCGAATGTTATTCTGAAAGTGTGTGTACACTGTACACTGTACAGGGCTATCGAATACCTTTCGATATTTTTTAAATCGGTCCAGTTGTTTCGGATATCGTAGGAGAAGGGGGGGGGGGGCGAAACGCCATCCCCTCTCCATCGGCGAGCAGGGTTCAAAATAAACCATCTGGGCGCGGGTTAAGATTGGTTGCAGTAAATCGGCAGACACCTGCCGAGGATCGTTCTGACGAGCAAACACCTCTGACCAGCGTACAGTTGGGACCTGACCCTTACTTATATTATTCGATGTTAACGAGTCAATCTCGCCACGCGATTTTTTCTCAAAGTTACTTACTGAAAATACATAACGACCTCCATTTAACGTCTCCACCAATTCCCCTGGCAAGAAGCTTAAAATGCAAAATTTATTGCATATAAAAACGCAGACGATGCTAGCTCAGACGACTTGTACGTTGGTGCTAGAAACAAAACAGCAAGCACACGAAACAAAATTCAAGCTCCTGAAGAACCGCATGAGGCCATTCCGTCCCACCATACCATTATACCCACCATCCCTCCTCCCCACAATCCAGGGAGCGGCACATGCGGGCCTGAGAGACGCGACACAATCCCCTCGGCCCGGCGTCGGCACGCCCTCGCTGATCCTCTTCATCGCGCGGAACGAGACGGCGGCGCGTCGGCCGCAGCTGGGACCGCCACGCCGCCCCATCTCGGCATATATTGCCGGCCGACGGTTTAACGCTGACAAATGTGCGTCTTTGGCGACGAGCGGGCGGCGGCGGCTCCGGCCCGGCACGGCGTCGGACGGCACCTGGGTCCCCGGCCCTATAGATATGCCCCGCCCGAGCCGGAAGACGCCGCCGCGCTTCAGGGCCCGGGATGACACGCTCTGCCAGTCTACTGGTTGGGGTCATCACCGGGCCACGGCATTTGGGGGGAAACCTTAGTGGAAAGTCCTATAAGCTCGTCCGAGGTACTATGGGGTCTATAGTATACCATAGGAGTCCTATGGGACCATTGTCCTTTGTCCAAAGTCATATAGGACTCAATTATGTCATGCCTAGTGCTTTCGAAGGACTTTTGAAGGGCTTTCGAACGACTTTCGAAGGATTTCCGAAGGCCCTCTTCCGAAGGACTTTCGGGGACTTTTGAAGGACTTTTGAAGGACTTTCGAATTACTTTCTAAGGACTTTCAAAAGACTTTCGAACCTGACCCAATTTGACGGATAAGTCGGAGGACTTTTGTCTCCCTCCTTGTGGATCAGTTATGGGCTCATATTGATTTTCATGAAGATCATTTTTGTAAATAAGAAATTGTGCTTGATATTTGGTTTAAAGCCTTGTGTTCAGATTTCATGCCCATAATAAGAAGAAAGGGTAAGAGTCACGCCCATTGCCGAATTGGGTAGGTGCGGTTTTGCGATAGCTGATTTTATGAACAATTATCTTCTTTTCTCGGAGTACAGATATGATATGTACGGTCGCTACTATAGATCAAAATTCACGTTCAATCTAACCTATCTTCGGCACATCCTTTCGAACGATTTACATTACATGTCCAATTTGACATTGGGTGGGAAACGTCTCAAAAACACGTTTGCATTCGATAGACCACTCTTGAAATGACTTAATAGCAAAATATCCAGTTATACTTGACCAGATGGTAGGTACCAATTTTAACCATTGAAGTCCATCGCAAATACCTAAAACGAGCAAATGAAAAAAAATATAATGAAGACCCTGTGGTTTAATGTCCCAAAGGAGCAACTTTCTTGTAAATGTCATGCCTTTCAGCTGTAGGTAAGAGTATACTGCGTAATAACTTTAAACTCTTATCTCTTAAGCATTTACTTTTTGATCTGTAACACTTTAATTCGCACTGATATCGCCACAAAACGTTGCAAGGAATGATAACCACGCCGTGCCTTAATTTTTAGTTGTAGTGTGATATAAATATAATTGTGAATTTCTTGAATTTGTGTTCACCGCACTTATATTCGTGTTTATTTCACCAAGCCGACATTTCAAGGCACATCCGTATCATTGTCTTACAAATATCCCAAATTATGTTGCAAAATTGTTTTTCTTATGCCCACACATGCTCAACAAGATATTTGTCGCCTAAGCATTACCAGACAGACTTGTGTTCCGTTTCGCTTCAGCGGAATCGAACACAAGTCTAGCTGGTAATATTGATTCCGCTTCATCGGAATCGATTCCTATGCCATCTCAAACCAATTGGAGATGTTTCTGATCCTGATTCAAATCAATATTTTACCAAAGGAATCTACTCCGAATCCTATTCCCCGGTAACTACACTGTGTATTTGTGATATTAATTGCTTGTGTAAGCACATTGATCCAGGTCCGTCACTTCAATCGACGCCCTGATATTTGCGGTAGTATACGTAGGACTTAACCCCATGCCCTGCGGGGAGGGGGACAGATTTTGCCCCACAGTGTTTTTTATATTGTGATTCCCAAACCCTTAGGTCTAGTGCCTTGAACCTTAATGACTTTTCCTAGCATTAAATGAAAAGTGTTGTGCGAAAATGTGAATAAAATCGGTTCAGCAGAAACGGCGCCAGGCCCTCGTTTTTGGGAGTCCCTATGTTACGATCGAACGGTTCTGAATGAAATCCTGGGCATTGCTTGCTTTTCTTTGCTGTCCTATGACACAATAAATACGTCAAATGCACTTCCCTAGCAAACTACAAACCAAAACCTAGCGATTGCATATATTTTTGGCGGAGGCGCACTCAGATACACAAAATGGGAGGCGATATCCACTAGTGCGTGCTGGTCGTGCCCCATGCTGCTTACGTGAATCTGCCTATGCGCATTATAAAATTAAACAGATAATATCGTAATTCTTAGCAATTCAAGCGAGATAGAACATCATATTGTGCCAAGTAAACCCAAAATTTCGATGGAAAAAATCCCAGGAAATCCCAAAAATCTCCAGAAATATCCCATTTTACAAATTCCCGCATACATCTATGATTTTTCGTTCAATTCCATATTTTGATATATTGAAGACCTATATGAAAGAAGCTCAAAACCGTTTATGCATACAAATCGTTAAAAAATATGGTTACAATAACTTTTCAATAATACCTAAAATTTCCCTTTTCTTGGCCCCCACCACCTTGTTTTTGGTTAGAACTGACTTTTTTAAAGAGCACGGGAAGATTTTGTCATGGTGCATCGAATGGTGTTTGTTTTATCAAAATTGGTATAGTAGTTCTCGAGATCTTTGGGGGTGGGGAATCTCCCCCCCCCCCCCTCGCAGGGAATCGGTTGTCTGGCCACCTGCAGGATATAGAGTTGATAGGACTTCCGACCTATTTAGTAACCGGTCCCCTCGTAGCCAGACTATTAGTTTTGACTAGTCCCATGCTTAGGGCTTGTTGATATGACTAAATCCCTAGTAAAACCAGGTGGTAGGACACCTGTTTTTTATGTTTCAGTTTGAGTGTATTTTGTTGAACAAAAGGAGCATAAACTTAAACAAGGCAATAGCCAATTGGCGCAAAAGCTATAGCTTAACCGGCGACCTGCTGGGCATATTCCGACTCCTGCCACTTACGATTTTTAATAATGGTATCATTAAAATTGGTAGGACACGTGGTAGCTTGACTAGGAGATAGTTAGTGATGGCGTGGTGATTTTAGACACTAGGGTAAATCATAACACCACTAGTCTTTTTTATATCAGTATGAAAAGCTTGGTTAGGATTCCGTTTCCGTTGAGTTCTGTTGTTTGAGCTTTGTTGAAGAATGTCCGTTCATACCTGTAGTCTGTATAAAAGGCAAAAATGACACCAATAGCCATCCATATTGTTTATGTTACAAAGGTATATACAAAAGGCAATTAAGCCAAATGAAAAGCAACACATTGCAGAAATATGCTCATATTATTGTTACAAAATATTTATTTTTCAAAAGTAGGGGTATGGTGACCATAAAAGACAATTTGGGGATTTTTGATTTCGCATTGTTATGATGTTTTTGTAACGATTTTCATGGAAAAACTATTATGAGCTTCAAACGTATAGGTTGCAACATATAAAGCCATGAATTTGGAAAACAACATAATCATAGGCGTATTCAGGAAATAAATGGATTTGTTTTTGGTAATACTGTAAATTTATATTTCTTAGTCGTTTCATTGACACGATATGATGTCGTGTCATGTTTAATTTTCCTCAGCTGTTGACATGATTTCTGTTATTTGACATAACACCTAGGTGGATCCAGGGGCGCAGGTTGGCAGGGGGGGGGGGGGACACCACCAGCCTACACTAGTGTATACCGTCTCCCATTTTATGTACCTGAGTACGTCTCTGTTAAAAACTTGTGCACTCGCCAGTATTTAGGATGCAGGTTGTTGGGAAAATGCATTAGGTGCATCTGTTGTGCCTTAGAAGACAAAAGAAGCAAACGAAATCAACAATGCCATAAGAGACCGTTAAAAGTGACTGACCGCTTCCCAAAAACAAGGGCCTGGCACCATCTCTGCTGGACCGAATTTGTTCAAAAATATACACAATACACGCAATCTAATTATAAGAATAGTCAAAAAATTACAAAACGCGAGGTCTAACGGCTTTGGAGTGGCCATACAAAAACACTAGGGATGGGGTAAAAATGTGCCGCCCCCCGCAGGGAATAAGATTAATGAACTTGACTGGGAAAAGTGATAGCCTAGTTTTGGTTCAGCTCTGCATACCCAAAGAAGCATAATTCCTTTTGATGAGGTAAAAATCGTGATTGTAGTGCTTGTACGAAAATCACATGGAATCACAAGAAAAATGTTTTATTTCATCTTTTCCATAAAAATGATTGACTCTAACTGATTTATACTCCAAACTGACGCCAAGGGTATCAAATCTAACCACGATTCCAGTACAAACGGAATTGATTCCAGAATCAGATTCTATTCCACCCGAGCGAAACACAAGTCTGCTACCAGCATCAACTTTTTTCGCTCACAGCGAGAAATGTGGTTCGCGCTGGCGACCTCGTTTGCCATATGGGAAATATTCGGCCGCCTTGAATTACCATCAATTTTCTCTGCATTTCTCGGCCGATTTCCGCTGTTTTATTTTCAATTTGGCGCGGGCCGGTCGGTCGGGCGGAGAATTGTTCAATAAGCGTGCGCGTCGCGGAGCTTCTCCCCGAGCTGGCGGCACCGACCGGCGGGCCTGCCCGGCCGAGCGACTGGAGGTATTCTCACCAGCGCTGGCAGAGGCGGTCAGAAAGAAAGGTTTCTGCATAATAAAATTATACAACTTTGCATGTCACAGCCCACTAAACGGATCAACCAGTGTAAATGAATGTTCCAAGGATAACAATATAAGAAACCTTTCACTCCATTTCAAGTTTAGATAGATTTAGGCTAAGGTTAAATGTGTCACTAACATACAAAGTGCTGCATGCTTGAAACGAAACTAAGACTTCTTGCTCTACACTGCGCCAACACAGCAGCCTAGTTTGTTTGGGAACGGTAGTGTGTGGGGTGGAGGGTAGTGGGGTGTGTGTGTGTGGGGGGGGGGGGGGTCCGCTGTTTTTCCACCCGTTCCAGGCCTCTCCTCTCTGGCCAACACCCGGCACCAGGCACGACTACACCAATCTGCAAACTTTGTTCTGGGCGCCTCGGGGCGCTGGAGTTCGCGAAACTGGGGATTTTCCGACGTGACTGCACTAGTTTGGTAATCCAGTATAGGCCAAAGACTATACGAGCACCAGAGAATTGCAGAATGAGTAGCCCGTTCCTTAATCTTGAATAAATTATGCAATTAAATGGATAAAAGTGACTTGTCAGCAACCAAATTTGAAACGATGTCATTTATCTAGATGCAAGGTACCAATCAAGATACGTTTCTCCTGGATAAGAATGGTATGCTCGGAATGATAATTAGTTTTTCCACATGTGTCAAACAACGTGCAGCAAATGAAATAGGGACTTTGTGGTGTTGGTGCTAACGTTACGCTACGTTTTGAAACCAAAATCGACGGCTGCAGATCTTCTTTGGATAATTTTGTCGGCAATAGTATGCTAACTACGGCGGGAGGTAACCGTCATTGTAACGTAATAGAAGTACAGCCACATAACACTTTTATATTATAATAGAGAGAGAGAGAGAGAGAGAGAGAGAGAGAGAGAGAGAGAGAGAGAGAGTCATGTGCTGTGTGGCAGGATGTACAG
>JARFNZ010145382.1:0-16824 GCA_031763405.1 Balanus nubilus
GCATCAGCATAGCCTGGCTCACTAAGGTTGGATAATATAGGCACTGAATTGTTTTCTTTGTTACTACTTTCTAGGGTATTCTTTGTGTGATGTCATGCATGTTCCATGATCGTAGAATGGAACTGTTTCGTAAAAGTTTTAGGATCTACTCCCCGGAGTAAATCGTAGATATGGTGAAACCGGGCTCAGATCTCGGTCCGACAGCTGTGGAGCTGGAGAGACCAAGCCGCACCGCTGGCAGGGCGCCAACGAGTGCCGAGCGCTGCGGGTAGGAGATGTTAGGTTTTTGTTCAATGGAGGCATTTCTGTTCAATTTTTGCCTGTTTCTAATCATACATCACCACTGACCCAAACATCAACCGGTCGCTCAGTAATGCAGGAACTTGAAATGGTTCAGGACCAGATAAATAAGCCTAGTGAAAACGGCTATAATGACTTTTCGATGTCAATTTCAAAATTGGCCACAGGTCAAGGTCCCGTGATGAACCAAGTAAACTAGGTAATGGTGCATATGAGTCGAAGCGCATTGACGACACAAACATAATGGTGTCATTTTCGTGTTCCTATATCTTCTCTACCGAAAGTTATTGTGAAAAATCGGTTAACC
Organism: Balanus nubilus; assembly: GCA_031763405.1. Lineage (NCBI taxonomy): Eukaryota > Metazoa > Arthropoda > Thecostraca > Balanomorpha > Balanidae > Balanus > Balanus nubilus. The sequence goes on from JARFNZ010145382.1 coordinate 608, forward strand.
TTGGGTGACCAAGTGACCTTCAGAGGGATCACTTGTCAAAAATAGCACTTGGTTCATCAATAATGTCGTTAGGAGTCACGATTCTGAAAGAATTGGGCTAATCTGATAGACATCCTCTGAAAAAGGCATGATTTTTTCCCCATTGACTTATAATGGGGAAGTCACGAAATTGACCTGACCTCAGGTCACAGATATACACAAATCCGAGATATGTAGATTTTAGGTAATGGTGTCTTTATGTTGTCCTGAAAGTTTGAAATTGATCATTAAAAAATCGTTGTTGTGGCACAAGTTATTTTTTTAGGTTATGTCATGTGGCCTGATCTGGTGAGCTGACCTTAGATGACATGGCGTCCACAATTTCACACAATATACGAAATTAACGTACTACCACATGTGCAAAAAAACAGCTTTCGTCGAAAAACCTTATGGAGGGGGCTTCCCCCCCCCCCCCGCCCCCTGGCACGGCGCGGGTTGATTAGGTACTCTGTACAATCTTTCAAATACTCTTTTATTGTCAATTTTACTGACGAACATACGATTCCAGGGACAGGACACAACCTATCACAAGCATGGTATCAGTACATGAAGCTATTTCATAAAATCAACACGGTGGCGACATTGCTGGTGATCGGGATTATCGCCATCAACGTGGGCAGCATTCAACTGAGGATCACCAGCGCGTCGCTGGACTCCGCTCAATGACGGACCGACAATCCCCAGTCGGTTAACACATGCAGTTTCCAGGGGTCGTTTATCAAGCAGATGAACCGCGGCCAATCGTTTCCGCTGACTGTTCAAGCAAACACATGATCCAGATTCCAGGTCATGGACGGCTATCGACTCGGCGGCACTGGAAGCACCGTCACTGATCAAACTGCAACGATTGAACGATGTCCAACTTGTGCTTGAAGTGTTTCATCACGTCATTCCTGAAACACATTACGGTCTGTCAGCAGCACAGACATGGGATGTAGCTGTGTTTATCACTAGCGGATCTAGGGGGGGGGGGGGCATCAGGGTCATGGGCTCCCGAAAACGATTAAAATTGGTACAGAATTGACACATTTGTTTATCTAAAAGACAAACTCCTTTATATAAAGGAATGTTTGTTTTATATCGATTGCCAATGCACAAGGACACCGAATCCGATGTGTTTTCAGAGGTCTGTAAAACGTTTTGGAAATTGCCGCCCCCCAAAACGCCCGAAATCCTCCTTCTGAATCCGCCAATTTGTGTACAAATTTGTGAAAAATTTGCCAGTGTGTAAATTATCAAACTTCTTTAAAAGACAAGATGTTTATAATATAGCCCTCAAGTATTCAATTTCATCGTCCGGTCATCAGTACACAGAAAGCGAACAGAAAGGCACATGCACGTTTCTGACATTATTTCTTTGCACTACCTATAAATTAACCCGTGTCCCGCTGGGGTCTCAACCCGAACTCGCCCTGCTGGATTATGGTGGAGGGCGTTTCGGTCCCCATACGATCTCCGAAGTACTGTGCCGATTTTCACAAATTAAACGACATTGGATAGCGCTGTACACAGACTTTCAGAACAACTTGCAAAATTTGATCTCAATGTCACTGATGACGTCACAGGTCAGGTCAAAGGCACAATTTTTACACGTTACCGCCGGGTGGGATTGACGTGCGAAATAACGATAGTGAACGCGTAAGCAACTACTAAATCGGAATGAATCGCATTTCAGACACTTCAAAGTACCATTCTTAGCCTTTGGTAGTGGTCAAGGTCCCCCGAGGTTACCAGGTCATAAAGGTTAAACTGTTGATTTTGGTCATTCTGCGCTATGATACATGCTTTTCAATCAGTTTTTCATCAAGGACGTTAAATGACCCTTACACATTATTTTCCCATCGAAATCGAAAAAAATGGAAACACGGGAAAATCATCGGAATTTGTGAAATGTGATGACACATGACCGTTTCTGTCATTTGAAAGGTCATTATATTCCATCATTTTTGATGACTTCAAATTTGGGACACATATGTCTTCATCGAGCTAGCCTGTATCACACGGATTTTTTCTCAATAATATGGCAAAAATCCTTTTTGAGTTCAAATTTTCCAAATTGTCTAAATTTTCCAAAATTACAAATCCTAGAGAGCAGTTTTATAGCCTGGCATTTCCGGTCAAATAATGACGTTCTTACCATTTTCTTTTTGCCAAGATGTGCGGACTTGATGTCAAGAAGGGTATGCAAAGTTGTGTAACGCTGCTACCGATATTTTTTTAGCTATCAGGAAAAATGGAGGGGCGCTTCGGCCCCTGGCGGGGCGCGGGATAAACATCGACCGTAACATTCTCAGATTAGAGCACATGAGTTCTTGCCACTGTAATATATGATGGAAGCTTCATATTCTTAAAATGTTCACCTTTACTGCTATTGTAGTCAGTGCCAAAAGGAAAAAATGCCCGCAGAATAAAGCTTTGATGGCGTCGACGTGGTGCAATCATATAAATTCGATTTTCGGATCACATCACTCACATGTACATGTTGATGGGCACCGCGAACAACAGTATGCTGTTATCGTAGTAGTGAAAACGCCAGAGACCGTGGTGGTGACCTCGTACGTCCAGGTCCCAGATGGTGAAGCACTGCCGGCGTAAGGGGTAAAAGTGTGAGCTGGGGTTGGGGGAGAGCGAGAGGTGTGGGAGGCGGGTCGATCGAGATGGGCCGGCGGCCGATTATGTGTCAGCAAGAGAAAGAATAGACAGAAACCCTGAAACAGCAACCTTGAGCACATGATCACAGAACGGCTCACCTTCGCGACAGTCGTGTACAGCTCTGTATCCTCCCAGGCTTTCATGCTGAAGAAGAAGGCGTACGTCTTGTTGGTGCCCTCCAGCTCGAGCTCGCAGGGTCCTCCCTGGCTGGGCGGTATTTCTCCCAGCTGAAAGTCGGATGGCTTGATGGGCTCCGCCTTTGCGATCAGACGCTGAATCTCCTTCTCATACTCGTCTTTCAGCAGGCTGAAATGCACAACGACCGGAACAACATCAAACGCAAAGCCATGCCACTTCAATCATCGAAGAGCTGCCGATGTCATACTTGAAACCATACCATATTAATGTGACAGTGAAATAAACGTAGCAAAAAGAGACAAAGGAAACATTAAGTTGCACGCATTTCGATGAGCTGCCCTCGGAGGGAGCAACTGGGTGTTTGGAGGGCATGTTAAGTATAACTTCCTAACCCACGCTCTTTGGTCTATTTTTATCTAATGCGTTTCCAGTCCCGATGGGCCGTCCTCACCTGTTGACGTCCTTCAACTGCACATCCGGCAGCTGGTTGAAGGCGTGGTCCTGGTAGTAGAGCGCGTGGAAAGCGCCACTCGAGTGGCTGCCAGTGATGCCGAAATGGAACGTTCTCGATACGTCCGGTATCACACACTCGCGATCAAGCCGGTTCGTGTCCCAGCGCACCCAGACGTCCCAGTCGTACCCCTGGGGGCAGTGCAACGGACTTGGGTCACAGCAGAAAAACGGGACGGTGTTCCATCGGAACTTAATAAGTTCTCCCCTTCGTTACGTAAATACACTTACCAGTAAGACGCTGTTGGTGGCGACACTCGAGCTAGCGAGAAGAAAATGTACTTACTTCTGATGGTGCGGCTGGCATGTGGGATTAGACGTTCCTGAGATGTAAAATAAGGATGTGCACGTGTGCATGTGCAGATACACCCATTGACTTTTGAAGGCTCGTAGCTTTTCGGCCCCTAACGACACACCAAACTTGAAAAAAAAAATCGGCCCAGCCGTTCCCGGGATAAAAAAGGATGTGCACGTGCACACGTGCAGATGCACTCCACCCCTGACTTGTGTAAAGCTCGTAGCTAATGAGTGCGTAACCAAACACCAAATTTGAAAATAATCGACCCGGCCCTTCACGAGATATATGTAGAAAGGGGATGTGCACACGCAGATGCACCCACCAATCACTTGTGTAAAGCTCGAAGCTAATGGGTCCCTAACCACACAGCAGTCGCAACAAAATCGTTCCAGCCGTTCCTGAGATGTAGAAAGGGGGATTGCACGGGCGTATGTGCAGATGCACCCCACCACTAAGATGTAGAAATGTCGCAGCTGATGGGTCCCTCACCGCACACTGGAACCTGAACCAATACAACTTGAATACAATCGGCCAAGCCGTTGCGGAGTTCTTGTGATAAAACTAGTTCCGACACCCCTCACGCGACACGCGGCACCTGCCGTGGTAAACACTAACGTGAGGCGGCACTGGTCTAATATACGTTAGTGGATAGTGGGGATAGTGTTACTCAGCAAAGAAGTCCGCCTGTCGATCGGTCGTGCGGTTGCTGAGATACAGGCCTCTCAAAAACATCGGTATGGGCCGGGCCGGGCAACTCATACTCTATTTTTTTCCTACACATCACGGAAAAACTTGCTTCGCGCTTCGCGATCGCTCGTAAAAAAAGAAGCATGCGCCAATGGTCTTACTGTATTCTATAGACCTCTGTGAATGCTGGCTCCCGAGTTAAGATTTTTTCACGGAAGCCACCTACTTGTTTGTCTGACGGCCATTTGTCGAGCAGCTCCTGCACGGCGGTGTGGGTCATCATCCAGCCTAGGCCGGGGAAGTACTCCACTCTGAGGACGCAGAGATCCACGGGTCAGATCAGAGCCTCACAGTGAACAGTGTCGCCTGCACACGGGAATCAGGACGGATCGCCACAGCGATTCACGGGTGTCTCAAGCCCGTTTACACTTCTTTCTGTAGTAGAGAAGGTCACGAACAAATAATACACGCCATTGCGTTCTCAGATATCATATATTTGTAATGGTGTCGTGTACTTTTCTGTCATAGAGAAAAACGCTGAATCAACAACGTCCATGGTACATGCATATAATTAGTGGATACCGTCTCGTTGCAATGCGGTTGGGAAGTATTTTGTAAGGTACCAATTTTTGGTCTCAGAAAAACGAGGAGAATTGTTCGTGACATAAATTAAAATCTAAACTTAATTAACTAAAAAATGAGCTAAAAAAGAAATAAAAGATACATTAATTAATATCGTGGGCATGCATCAAAAACATTTTTTTAACTAGGAATATATTAAAAGTTAATTAAATTATTTTGATCCGTTTAAATGTTTTTTTTTCTTCGAAAGAAAGAGCAAACAATTGACACAATAGGAACAAACTCCACTTGGTACTACTATTTTCGATGGTACTATGCGTCTTTCGGCAAAATCGTCGAAGTTGAGCATATTTGATTTATTTTTTGTTAATTTTAAGCCAAAAAACTCACAACGTGAAACTTGTCCATTGTACAGCTTATCGTTATGAGCGAGAAGTGGATAAAATCTAGGTGGATCTAGGTGAACTTCCGCACGAGTGTGCAGCATGAGTTGTTTTATATTCCCAGCATAGATACGGTAATTCGCAGGTGGGTGACACTGACAGTACGTGACGCGCATTTTGGCCTGGGTTGTTTACGCTTACTTCTTCTTTCCATTTAACACAACAAGGCTATGACATTTTTAGGATTATTGGACCAAGCATATCCCATTATTGTTAAACTGGGGTGCTATTTTTTTTATCTTATACTAAGGATAACATAATGGGCTAACCATTCAATAGAAAACCTGAATATATTATGCTTGTTAATTGTCACTTTCGCGGCCCTCTTTGGAGGGGAGCTGGGAGCCTCAAAATATGATGCTGCAAATCCAACGCAGTCACATAACTGGTGCAAGTAAACAATACTTATATTGCAACTAATATTCGTTTTGATTAAAGGAAAGCGATGAAACACTATGTTATTTAATCCCACTTTGCGTATTTGTTTTTTATGCAAATTCATAAATTAACTACGTATCTTTATTGTTTTGATAGGTCATCTCATCAACATCGACTGCGTTCAAATGGGACTATAAAACAATATTTCAAGACTACACATTTTTATGTGGATATAGAAAACTGTTATCAAATATTTATCATTCAGTCATTTCAATACAGTCCCGTAGGTTGTTAAGTAGTTTTCTTCCACATACGAATTGTATACATGAATTAGTTTACTTTATTTGCGTTAGGGGCAAAAGGTGCATTGCTCGCCTTGAGATGTTCTTCCTCGGTTAAGATCCCCTACTCATAATGCCCATTTTGATAACATGACTGAATGCCCCAACCTTATCTATAAGAATCTTGATAATTAAATATCAGAGTCACACGAAAGTAATTCAGTTTTCATCGAGCTGTTGTACCTTTTCTGAACCATTTTTAAGTACCAAAGTTTGATCGAAAGATAAATTGTTCACTTTTCTCAAGCTCCGATATCATGGCGACTAGGGCTAACGCACTAGACCCAGAAGTTGTGAAGAGATCTCCTCAAAACTTGCAGCTTCTAACGGTTATACCGATCCTCAACTACATACAAAGTTTGGAGAACCAAAGGCTGCATAATTGTGTAATAAGCAGCTGGCAAGGTAAGATGGACCTCAAAAGTAAGCGTAAAATTACGCATCGCCACCGTCACGTTTGCGCCAGAATTGTACCCATAACATGTTATAGTCCTGACGTCACAAACAGATCATTTTCAAATGAAAACAGGAACCGTTTTAAAATGAAAACGGGAACTTCGTGGAAGGTTTTAAGAAGAAAGTCGGTCTTAGATCTGTGTCAGAAGTATATTTAAAATTCGAGACGAATACGCAGTTTTTATTACGCCTAAAACCTTTAAACCAGTCCCTCAACCTCATAGCTCATTCTTCGACTAGAACGCGCTTGATATATGGAAGTGTCTCCGGCTGTGGTAGGTATACACAACACTTGCTGCATGAACAATGAACATTGAGCAGCGTCTGCGTACGAACAAATATACTGCTTCCACAAAGGAATCTCGGCAGAGTTCTTACCTGTACAGCATGGCCGGATCGATGCTGGTGGAATCAAATCCATGGTCGTTCCAGGCAGAAATGCACCAGAGGCTAGAGTCCAGGTCCAAAAGATGAGACGTCTGACTGAAGTAACTGCGGACGTGGACGCAAAGTTGAATGCTCCGTGTTGTACATGGACCGCCAGTTCAGCTACACCATAAATAATGGTATACGTCAACTTCATTGTCTGTAATTAGTATCACAATTCAATTCACGATTCGTCTTCTTCTTCACCAGTTGTTGTATTTGTTTACCTAAAACAAATACAACAACTGGTGAAAAAGAAGACGAATCGTGTATTGAACACTATGTCCCAGTTCAACAACTGTGTCTTTAAGGAAATCTAGTATCATATTTATCTACGAAAGATACAATACAATTGGTAATGCAGACAATATTCGCGGTGAATGTTATCTCAAGAAGTCTCGCGGCACTTCTTCCTGGGTCAAAAACTGACATATCATCATTATAGGTAAAGGCACCTGATGACATTTCACGATAAATCTCACCTGATGAAATCTAGCGACACATGCTTACCTAACGAAATCCGGCGACACATCCAGATCCTCCTCGAGCACAATCACTCGACTGGCAGTGGGAAAGTGACGCCAGACGTTGGTGAGCGTCTGGCGATAGTGCTCCCGGATGCGCAGAGTCTTGTCATCGTGGTCGCTTGTCTGTTGGGCGGACACGGAGCCTTTGGCGTCATCAGGTAGATGAGACACGTGTCAGAGCCGGCTCGAGGCACTCGAAAATTTTCGAGTGTCACAACGGGAAGGAGCAACCACTAATTGAGTTTTTCTTCTTCTTTTTTCTTTTTCTTTCATTACATTTCACCCCAAAAGGACTTGCCCTATGCAGGAGGCCATTTCTTTTCCCCTTCGTGTTTATGAGGCCTTTCCCCATGGGGCTCACTGTCAAGCGAGGCGTCAGCACGGGTGACCCACACGATGAGTACGATCTCAGAAGTTCATTGTTTTTCTTGACCGCTGGATTGCCCCGTAGAAGTTTCTGTGACTGACCTGCTCTGGCGTGAGATATATTATGTTCATTGTATTTATGTATTTGTGTTATAACACAAATACATAAATACATAACATAAATGTTATATCCATCGTATTTAGGTTATCTCTGACTTGACATACTCGTGCATACCTGTGAGACACACTTGATGTCCAGCAGAGAGCAGAGCTGGTCAACTTCAGCGTGCTCTCCGTCCACGAACACGATGATGTTGGAGACGATGACGCCCCTGTTTCTGAGCAGTGAAGTCATTTGCCTGCGGGTGAACACAAATGAGATGCCAGTTTTAGTTGGAAAACATAATCTATATCACATGTAACGAAAAAAATAAAACGTAATATTTATCTCACCAAATGACTAACGTCAAAGTCAAACGCCTTCCTCGGAAAATTTTGCTCGCTAGTAGAATAGAAACTCAAAAGGTGGCACCAAAAGCCCTCAGCTATGTAACTGAAACGGGCATTTTGGCATCCGCATTAAAGGAAAGTGTCGGCCTTGTCAAATGCACTGAACTTGGCAGTAATGGGTGTTCTGGACTGAAAACTACAAATTGAGCACTGGTGTTGAAGGTAAATTGATAATCATGAAGAAATCAGTGGCTATCTGTTTCAGATGACGGGAGTCTCTACACGTTCCAAAGGTCGATTACGGTGATAGGTACTCAGGGTCAGGACAGTTCTCGACCGTTTCGGGCTGCTGGGCGGCTCACCCGGCCGTTGGCGCCGCTGCCGAGGGATCCGAGGGTTAGAGGGGGAAAATCAGATATCCAGTGCGTCTGGTAAAAAACGGTTATCTGGCGAAACACCGCCAATTCAAACAAATTCTTCTCTTGGGACGTGCAGGTAGAGTTTTGGGGCAAAGCCTTAGTTCATGTGGTTTCTAGTCCAGCTAATTTCTGCTATCTCAGTTCACAACCCCACGTTCAAGGTCGACATTTCCCTTTAACCGAAGGCTATAGGAAGAGTAAGATAAATGACAATGACACTAAAGGGAAACACACTAGTTTTGTTGCTTGCAATGTGTTAACTGACCTGAATAATGCTTGTGGGCGATTACTGGCGATTATGGCGATAGGTACATCCGTCAGGTTATTTTGTTCAAGCTGAAAACATACCGCGTCATCAAATGGATATTCGAATAGTGAAAACCACCTCAGGTGTGACTTCAAGACACCCAAAGAAGCTAATTATGTTTAACTTAAATAGGTAACTACCACAAATCACATACTTTAGGCAAGTGCTTCAAACATGCTAGCCAAACATGCACATACCTACTTGTAAATAGGTACAGACATAATTTAATGTGAAGAGAGCGCCAAGTCAAAATTCTATGCAGCTTCCTGACTCGAATCGGCAATGGGTGGCAAGCTGAACAAGTTGTCTACTGATGTGCTATTTAACAATGGGGAATGTTGTGATGACATAGAGTTCGGACGACTTTGATTCATCGTTGTGTATGGTGATGGCAAGCGACTCTGGCTGAGAGATGAACCATGCATCGAATCTTATTCGGAAGCGTAGGGCCATAGACATGATATGAGGAAATGAAAAACACTGCGTCGTTCCGTCCGGCGTCGTACCTGGCTGTGCTCAAACGGCAGGAGCTCGTCCTTCTCACAGTCGCAGAGCTCACCGTACCCGTCATACTTGAAACAAAACTTGGCCCGCGCCAGGTTCTTGGGAGTTTTCGTCCACGGACACAGGACATCTGAGAACATTGCAGAATTAGCGGTCAGAAGAGAAACACAAGACATCCGACCACATTGCACACCCCAACGTTCAGGAGACGCAGGCTCTACATCCGAGCCTCGTAGCTGCTAACTATCGCAGTATGCTTGAAAGTATGACAACATACAAATACCCAATTTATACTGCATACACATATCCAACCAAGGCCAGTTAATGTCAGTCAAATAATCAGCGTCAATGACGCGGTAGTTGCAACTGTTCTCACTTGGCGTCGTCAGTACGTAATAGTTAGGTATCCTTCCCAGCTATGACCTCAGCCTAACCTCTGCATGTCCCGTGGCTGACCTCTCTCCTAACCTCCTCTGACCTCTGACAGACCTCTGTCTGACTGACCTTTGACTGGCGGGACGGGTACGCTGACGCTGACGGCCAGTGGGCTGGCTGGCTCCAGACTTTGACCATCATCCACAGCAAGCACAGGGTCTTTGTTGGCCACGTACGCCTCCGCCATGACAGGTCCTCCGTTGACGCACACCAGGGCGTACATGTCACGAGGAGCACGCCCGCTGAAGTGCTTGGCACCCATCTGCGCCATGACCCGGTGAAGGTCATCGTCACTCGCCGTCCCGGGACCGATTTCACCCTGTCGGAGGATAGCCAACAGTGAAAAGGATGTGCTGCGATAATCTGTTATCAGGAGTTATAATAAAACAAGTGAAAATAAACGAACACGAATTTCCCTAATATACACGGACAGGAACATCAAACATGTGGTAATACAACGGGCGCATCTATTTAACCCTCATATTACTTTGGGGGGGGGGGGAGGGGGGATCGGCCCCGGGAGTTTTTTCATGTGCCGTACATTCAATAATCAACCATAGAATCGCCAGAATTTGTGACTTTTTCTAATTTTTCACTGCACATCCAATGGTGTGTTATTAAAATGGGTATGAGTAGGGATGATAGGTATGAATAGAACATTGGATTTTCTTTCAGACGACTGTCTCAAATTAATAAAATTATTATTTGTTAATTTCTGCTTGCTTTTGAAAATTATCATTATTTGCTTTCATCTCTCATAATATTTGGTTTTGTAAAAAAAATGTTAAGAACAGAATTATTATGTTCTTTACATTTGTATATATTATATATCAGAATGAGCAAATTAGTCAATGTAACTTACCAATTTCAAGCACAAATATTCATATTAAGTTACTTGATGTCAGGGAAAGTGTATGACGTCCTCATTATAAGTAATGGGTGAATCAATCAAATCCTTCCTGTACTCATCCGATCAGTCAGATCCTTCCAGGATCAAACCATCTTAGACCCTTTTTGATGACCCAGGGGCAATTGTGGTCAGTAACCTGTAAGTTCATTAAAGGTCATTCGAGGCCACGAATACTTTTTCTCAATAACTCATAATATGATGATGGTGGAGACATGTAACTGGTGCCAATGTGTTCGTTTCATCAAAACACGTCTCCCAATATATACCCTGATCTACTTAGGTCACTTTGACTTTGGCCTTAAATGGAGGTAAAATTTTGAACAGCACATAACCAGACCAAAGCTGGCATTCTTCGAACCGCCTTGAATAAAGCAACACAATAGTTTAAATATTATTACCTTGTCATTTTTTGGTAAAATACATGCACAAAAAACACTTTTGGAAAAATCAACGTTCGATGACATATGAAGTCTTTACTATTGAATAAGCTTCAAATCTGATGCATGAGCACAAAAGAGCATTTCAAGAGTTCCCTACCGCCTTTCAAATTTGTTTTCTAGCTACCATAGTTTTCGATATAATCCGTGGGGTTTCTGATGCGAAGTCCGAAGCTAACAAATTTGGACCCATTCGACCAAATTTATTAGAGATATTCACCTAAGATCATCCGATTTTCACAAAACAGAGTTCGCCATGGACCCCACTTACTCACAGAACTTCGTTATTCTATGTTTTGTGGGGGAGGGGGGTCGAGATCTGAGGAGAATGAGCCCCAGATCTCAACCCTCAACCGTTTTGTATCATTCTCTCGACCGTTTTGTAGCATTTAAAGCCGTAGAGTAATAGGGTTAAATCATTTTCGGCATCGCAACAGTCCACGTTTTAAGCTATTCCACCCCAGCCGTTACCAGAGCTGCGTGCACGCACCACAGTGAAGAAGAGGAGCAGGTCCCGCTGACGGGCTGAGAGGAGCAGGTTTCGCACGGCGTGGCTGGCGCTGAGTGTCATCCAGCCTGAAGCCACCGCGTGACCCTGCACCTGGCCGGTGACCGGGTGCACGAGCAGCACGTGCAGACCGCGCTCTTGCACGTTGTTCAGGGCATCAGTCGAGATGTTATCCTGTTTTCTGGCTATCGATCTCCACCACACCTAAGGGAGGGACACAGCATTCATCAGCAGCAATGCTTTAGGCTTGTTGGATGAATGTTGCCACATTTTATTATCCAAACAACTTGTTTAGCATGTGCAGTAATGTAAGGCCTTGTTGAATAGTGATTGCTCTAGGGCTGCTAAAAGCGGTTTCAGTGGTACCAACCAAACCTGGGCAAGACAAATTGGTCCCGTGAACCAAAACTGACTGTCTATAATCTTAGCAATTGCCGATGTTGAGGCCTCCCGAATCACAGCCATTATATATAAGCTGATATAATGCTAATTGTGCGCTGAATAGTGGTGTCAATCGGTTACCCAAACTTTGGCAATTGGAAACTTTGCTGACCGATTTGTCAGTCGGTCGGTCAAGCTTATGCATTTTGTTCGGCCACTTTTCGGTTGGCCTCCCGTTCGGTAATTGGTCGGTATCGGTCAGTATTTTTATGGAAAATGACTAGACATGCCGACCATAGACATCCTGACCATACCCTGTTTACTGTGTGAAATGTGATTCATTCACAAACCAAGGAACTACATGCTGGACAATTGAAACGAAAATTGCATTCCAGCGCCCCGTCTCGTAGAACAAAGGTGCGAATCTGTCAATAGGTCGTGAGCGAATCTGTTATCGCTGTCAATATGTCCTGAGGCAAATTTTTATAAAAGGCAGTGTACTTATTGGAGTTCCACTTTCAAGTTAGTATCCATCCCACCGATGGAAAGCTTCGCTCGAAGTATCTATATTTCTGTGTAATTTAACAGTGATTATGTTCCCTTTATTTACATTCACTGGCGTACCTGGCTGAGATCAACAAGAAGCATCTGAACATTATGCTCTTTTAAAAAAAGCTACCGAAGTTTCAGGCAAACACCGCCTATCGACGAGCACAAAACTAACCGAGTATTCTAACTAAGCATTCTGACATATTTTATCAAGTAAATCTGGCACACACGTCGGACCAATCTCTCACATTTTCCCTAGTTGATCCCGAAAAAACCGCAAATAGCAAAGTTGCAAGCGCGGACAGCCCCTGACATTCTGGAGCTACTTTTGCGAGTACCTAGGCAGTTGTCTACCGCGTAACGAGGGAAGGAGAACGACACAACTAATTTCAAAGTTTCACCTTATGCTGAATAGGGCATATCATTTGAAGTATTCCTTTAAATATTGAGTTGCTGAGCCAGGAAATAGTCTTCACTTCACGAAAAACTAGTTGTTCTTCACCAGTTAGACTATATGTTTCCGGAAGCTTTCGATCACTGCTGCGATCTTCATCAGCTTGGCCGGGGCGTTGGGCCGGGGACATGTTCCAACATCATGTTCCCCGGTGAAATTATTTTAAGTAACTTGCTTTGAATTTAATTTCAGGCTGCATTTCTTATTTGATGTCATTCAGATCACGTATCTAACAATGCGTTTTTCCCGAAAAAAAATACCAAGTTGATATTTGGGCGGCGCCACTATTAGTTGATCGGTACTTTTTACCAGCCCTGGTTACCGCACTGTATTATTTAAAAATGAAATGGTTTGAAAGGAATACAGATAAGCAAAAAAAAGCACGCAAGCACTCAAACATAACCCGCGCCCCGCTGGGCCTCCTGATTTGCCACGCCCTGCTGGGGGTGTTTGAAAACCCTCTCCTTCTAACTCGGCTCCTGGGCCACGTAGCGACAAGCGGTTAATGACATTCGAAAGCTCGTCACAAATAATTTCGAAACTACTTCGGTCATTTTTTGGCTCAGGTCAATATTGAGGTCACCAGAGGTCACCAAAGATCAAAAGTTCTCAAATATTGACTTCTTGGGGTATTTCCGCCATTATCTCGGGAACTATAATAGCTAGGAAGAAGAACAAACAGTGGAAAGCTCTTGTAACGCTCTTTCGTCAATGTATCATCAGATTTGAGCTCAGGTCAATAGTTTAGGCTTCAGAGGTCATCAAAGGTCAATGGCTGTTTTCTTGGAAAAAAGTTGCTCGCGAATAACTTCTTATGTAGTGAAGATATAACAGTTATTTTGACACCATCGTGTTTCTCTCGTCAAGGCGCATCGACACACATACATCTTGACCTAGAAAGATCAAGTTGAAAATTGACCTCAGGTCAAGGCCATGACCTGACCTGAAAAGGTCATGTTGCATATCATTCGATCCGTTTCGATGAGACAAACATATTGGTGCTATTTTGACGCCTGTAGCTTGTCCTAATCAAAAGTTACGGCCCATAAACGTTTGATGACCTCTGATGACGTCACATGACCTCGAATGACCGTTGCGGGGGGCTACCGATGAAATTATGCATCTGGATACTCAATCGTGTTTATATCGTGTTTCTTGATGAAATTAATAGATCTGACGCGGATAAGAGGCACTTAAAGTTTCCCCATTGACTTATGATGGGCGGGCCACGAAATTGACCTGACCTCAGGTCACCGACAACAAAAATCCGAGATATATGTTTTGTAGGACATGTCACCCTTATAAAAGTCTGAAATTTGTAAAACTTTATCTCAAGCGGTGTGGCTGTGGCATGAGCGCAACATTTTGGGAGGTAAGTTCACTTGACCTGACCTGGTGACCTGACCTTTGATGACCTATGGCTAAAATTTTGACATAAGATGCGGAAAGGATGTAGGATAAGGTAGACGAAATACGGCGGCGCTACGCGCCGCCATTTTTTCAGCTATCTTGGAAAAACCGGAGGGGGGGGGGGTGTTCAAACACCCCCAGCAGGGCGCGGGTTAAATAAGGCTGTGATTGTTCACCATCGCTAGTAAGGTGTTTGTTCACCATCGCTAGTATAGGGGAGATGTGGTATATTCACCAACACTAGTATAGGGGGAATGTGTTCACCATCGCTAGTATAGGAGGAATGTGTTTGTTCGCCATTGCTAGTATAGGGGGAATGTCGTTTGTTCACCGTCGCTAGTATAGGGGAATGTGGTTGTTTACCATGGCTAGTATAGGGGGAATGTGGTTCCCCATTCCCCCTCGTTTTTTTTAAATAAGTCATGTAAAAAACGGTGGATCGCGACAAAATTTATGATACCCTAGTATTTATAAATTATATACCTTCCCTTAAAATTTAACAAACCTGACCCTAACGACCACTAACCTGTTGCCTTTTTCTCCGTCATGTCAGGTGCAGATGACGTTCAGTGGCATATCGACGCGTATGACTCGCGTTCTTCCAGATTTTTGATGTTCAGTAGTATGTAAAAAGGTGTTACCATGTGATCTCCATCATCCATGGTTTCCAGTGAGGTCACGACCCCCAAAGATCAACCGAGGACACTGGCCTCTGATGACCTCGGGTGACCCTTTTGATTTCCAGAGCTTTCAAGGGTATCTTTATGCGTTGATTTTGAATTTCAAATTCATTTTCCAAAGAAAATCAGGTTCAAATTAGGTTATGATCTATTACAGGTGAAGCGAGGTCACTGACTTCAGGTGACCAAAGTTGACCTTTGACCTTTGACTAGGAATAAAGGTCAACTGAGACCTGAAAGGTGTAAAAACGCATGCTACTGACCAAAAACAAACGTCTCGGTCTTTAGAGCAAGGTTAGATTGTCTTTAGAAGTCACACTTTATCGGCAACAAAAGGAATTCGGTGATTTTGGTCATTGACCTGACCTCAGATCTCACCATATTACCCATGACCACACAATCGGGCATCATCGGCTTCCTTTCGTCGTGAGGAACACGCTCTTATGGCAAAGCTGTAGCTTGATTAGGGGCGAAAGTTCATTCGTAGCTTGATTCTAGATAATGCCATTAAGTATATATAATTATATATATATATATAGATGCTTCACATATTTTTGAGCTAGTCTTAAATAAATAAAATTACAGGTTTTGCTGTTTGCGTTGTATCCGTGATCAATTTATGAACAGTGTTTGTTTGTTTGTTTATTTATGAATTTCATAATAAAGGTTCAGTGCCAGCGCCACCGATCTTCAGATGGGTAGCTTCTTTTAGAAAAACAGCCTTGGCCATGAAGGGTACAGCCCAGTCAGACAAATAGCCTCAATTATTTCCCACCTCTGCAGAGGTGTCACGTCTTATTTTACTGTGTTAAGAGCGTTAGCGCGGGATTGGTGTGCAACCGAAGATATTTTGAAGTCGATTCTTTCCATGCAACGTCCATGGACAAAAAGGGTCCAGCTGGCGGTTGGGGAGGAGGCACCTTGGGGGGG
>JARFNZ010145383.1:0-10219 GCA_031763405.1 Balanus nubilus
GCGCAGCTCGCGTGTCGCGAAGGGTGATTCTACGAGTGGGACGGGGCGTGAGGGCGCCGTAGTGCCGAAACCGGGAGTGCTTAGCTTTCATGCAGCCCTGAAGCCAAACAAACTATCTCATGGTTTTGCTTTCTGTAAGAGATTTTAGTACAGAACATGGTGAATCGGTGAACATGTCATTTGTCACCTTTTATACCATAATTTACACGATAGCCCTGGCCAAATAAAAAAATGCAATTTTCGATAAAATGTCAATTTTTAAAAAAGGCCGTCGATGGATTTTTAAAAAATTTACAGTGCTGGACTCAGCGTGAGCTCAGCTTTCGATTGGTGTATCTCACTTAGTTTGACCCTTCCGAACCCTTCCAACGAGCCGTGACTGCAGAGTTCATCAAAGGTCAAGACTGTTTTATAGGGATTGTTTTCAAATTACTTTTGAACTAATAGAGATAGGACAATAATTTTGGCACTGTCGTATTTCTCTGGTCAAGCCACTTTGAAGCGTATACATGGTGACCTTTTAAGGTCAACTTCGAAATTTGACCTCAGCTCAAGGTCATGTGTTGGTCCAAAAAGGCCATGATGCATATCACTTGAAGCGCCTTGACGAGACGAATACATTGGTGACTTACGCACGTTTCTAGTTCTTCTCTATCAAAAGGTATTGTCAAAAAGGCGTAAGTGACCTCAGGTGACCTCAGATGACCTTGATGACCTTGATGACGTCACTTGCCAAAAATTGCACCTTGGTTATCAAAAACGGCCCAAGATTACATGTTCCTGAAGGAATTAGACTGAAATGACGCGTTTCTTACTAATAGGATGGATGTTCGCGACTGACTCATAATGGGTAAGTCAGGAATTGACCTGACTTCAGGTCAACAAGGGGAAAAATCCGAGATATACAAATTGTAGGTATCTGTCATCCCCTTAGGAAATCCTAAAAGTTTGGAACTGATTGGGCAAAAAATGTGACCGCGGCACAACCGCAAACTTGCAAGATGGTCATTATGTACATGTCCGTACTTTGACCTGACCTGGTGGCCCGAGCTGATGTGACTCGGTCAAAATTTTAAGTCAAGGTATGTTATTGAATTTTAGGATGGTACTGAAAAATGGCAAAAATATGAGGGGGACATAGTTTACCTCCCAGAGCCTAGCCTAGCCAGAGCACGTGTCATACTCCATCACACTGTTCTGTCAAAATGTTTAACCCATGCTTGACCATGTTGCATAAACTACGCACATTCTTTTATAAACAGCGGCGCTTCTTCAGCCGCGCTCCACGCGACTACAACGCACTCCCGCCCGACATCGCTCAGCTCCCGGCGCACCTGTTTGCGGGTCGCGTGAAGCGCCACTTACGTGGAGGTGATAGCATCACCTAATCAACCCGACACGGGGGGGGGGGGGGGCGGCAAACTGTTGGTGTGAGTGTGTGATTGTATGAGGTTGTATGCATGTTTCTGTCCCAATGTGTCCCGTTTTAGTCATTGACGAGGCGCCGTAATAGCCAGGGGCACATAGTGAATGGTCCCAATACACGTCTATCTAAATGTGTTCGAACCTTTTGAATGAACGTATTTGCGAGGTCAGAAGCCATTATAAGTAGAGCTTGTTGCGCAGGTACTGACACCCAACGTCCGATCGGGAAAGTCCGTGTAGTTGGCAGAATTTAGGCCGAACGTTTACGTGCCCAACGTAGCCGGACACGGTCCGCCCCGCTCACTGACGTTATCTGGCCTTGAGTGCGGCCGCTGGCACTGACCGCTGGCCATCCCAGTCTAGAGCAAATAGTGAGCGCTAGAGCAAATAGCGAGCGCCGAAGCAACTTGAACCCGGGCTCTCACTACCTGGTGGTCAGAAATTCATCACTCTCCCTACTGAGCTTCCGGGGGAGGCAAATATAGCCCATTTTATACCTGTGTCATAGCTTAAATGTGACTGCTTTCATCCTTTCACATGATGACACTTGGTGTTACAATAGTGCTCACGACAGATCAGATTCTTATAAGACATATCTCATTTAGCGTAGTTTTTGGCGATTACCATACCTTTTCCGTGGTTACCGAGCGTCACATAATTCCCCGTCAGTAGTGGTGGAATCTACGTAGCTACATGCGGACCGACTGCGGCCATGACTTTTAAAGCTTATTGATCTGCAGCTGCACGGCTAATGTGGCCAGGAACTTGCACATTATCAAACTGTCTCATTAAATCGAAAATATGAGTTATTTGGTTTAGGAACAATGCATAATGACATAAAGATTTGGGACAACTGTCAAATGCCAAGGTTCATTGATTCGCAAGGCAGACTTTCAGTGCTCTTTCACACAAGGAACTGCTTAGCCCCTAGGTTTCCAATTCAATGAGGGCCTGTTACTGGATCAACAGGTTGGTGTGGATTTATGACTGTTTGGTGTAGATTTATGACCGGGTTGGTGCGATTAGGTGCAGATTTTAGGTATGAGCCGGTGCGACTTGTCGACTTCTATGCCATATGTCTCCGACCGTCCTGCTCCTCAGGTGGAATCCGCGACACTTTTGTAGCTGGACAAAAAAAATCGAAAAGGGATATCTGTATTTCGGATGAAGTAGAACGTAGGAGAATGAAGATGATGAACAGATTAAAGATGGAACCAAACCCAAGTCACGTGCACTGATAGCCGAGCCAGTCCATATCAGTCCAGTCCAAGCCCACACCAAACAGTCCAGCTCCACTTCACACAGTCCACTTTCGCTCCACACAGTCGTCCAAGTACACTCCACACAGTCCAGTTCCACTCCACAGTCCAGTTCAGCTCCACAGTTAAGTTCCGCACCACACTGTCCAATTCCGCGCCACACAGTCCAATTCCGCGCCGCACAGTCCAATTCCGCGCCGGCGTTCGCCACAGGAACGCCGGCGGAGTCACTACCGCCAAAAACTGCTCTCGGCGGTGTTCAAAAGTACTTTGGCGGCCAGGCTCGGCCACCACAGACACAGAGACAAAGAGCAACAATAAATTGCTACAATACCAAATAACTTTATCAGGCCAAATTAAGAATGTCAGAATTTGGATACAGAAACTACAATTTATCAGTTTTACCGCGCTCGGAGGTCACGTATAGTCTCTCGAGTTGCGGTGGCATGCCGTGCTGAAGGCACGCACCGCTGTCCCGTAAAGTTCGCTCGCCCCAGTCAGTTAAAAGGATAGATGAAAGTACACTGCAGAAAAGACACTAACTAAGAGATAACGTATTCGTCGGTGACACCATACTTTGCAGTCTGGCTAAAACCTTCTCTGATTTGTTCCATACAAAATTATCAGATAGCTTTAATGTTAAATGAGTGAAACTCAACAACAAATTTGTAACCTTCGCCCTGGTGGGGGGATCAAAATGACCCACGCCCTTGGATTTTTCGCCTGAAGTGTAAAAAGGGCGGCGCAAATTTGGCACAACTGTTCGGACATCAATTCCGCACATTACATGAAAATGTTGACCCCAGGTCATGTCAGGTCAGGTCACCAGCTCACGTTAAGTGACCTTACCTCCAAAAATGTTTGTGGTCGTGCCCAGCCCAGTGTTGTCCGAGAGATTTAAAACTTGAAGGACTTCATGAGAGTATAGAAACCTACAATTCGTATATTTCGAATTTTCGATATCGGTGACCTAAGGTCAGGTCACTTTCGTGACCTCTCCATTATAAGTCAATGGGGAAATATTCAAATGTTCCCTATTTGAAAGAGAGGAATCGGATTAGTCTCATTTCTTCAGCATCTCATGGTATCTTTGCCAATTGTTGATGATCCTAGTGCAACTTTTGATTCGTGACCCCTGTAAAGGTCATCTAAGGCCACCTTAGGTCACTTAGGTTTGCTTTTTTGTCAATGACATTTGATAGAGGATAGATAGGAGCGTGAAAAAGACACCTTTGCGTTCGTCTGGCCAAGACGCATCGACTCATATGCAACATGACCCGATTTGTCCTACTTGGGTCATCACGCGACCTTAACCTGAGGTCAAATTTTGAAAATTATTTTGCAAGGTCACCGTAAACATGTTTCGATGCGTCTTGACGAGAACAACACGATGGTGTCAAAATAAGTGCTGTATCTGTAATATTCAAAACGTTCTTCGCGAAAAAGCGCTCTCCATGAAAGCAGCATTTTGACCTTTGATGACCTCTGGAGCCTCAACTATTGCCTTTAGCTCAAATCTGATGGCAAAACGTCAGTGGAGCGTTGCAAGAGCTGTCTAGTGCTTTTTATTTTTCCTAGCTATCATAGTTTCCGAGATATCAAGGGATTTCTGGATCACGATCCAAAAACGGGAAATTTGACCTATGATGACCTCTGGTGACCTCAATATTGACCTGAGACCAAAATGACCTAAGTAATTTTGAATGACATTGTAAGAGCTTTCGATTGCTTTTCTGCGTCTTTCTATCTTTATTAGTTTTGGAGTTAGTGGGGGGATCAATATGCCCCCCCCCCCACCAGGGCGAAGGTGACTCAGAGGCCCACCAGGGCGCGGGTTAATCATAAACTAAATAATTTATATGAACACTAGTCACTAAGAAAGTGCGCGGAAAAGGTCTACAGCACGCGCAAATTATCGACGTTTCCTGAACACAGTTTGAATTGCTGAAGGCAATATGCTCCGGAAGTGAATGACCGCCTTGAATCTGGGGGTATCAGCGTTACCATCGGGACAGACAAGGGGAGAAAACGAGACGGAACTGAGGAGCGGCCTCAGTCCTCAGGCCGCAGTGGCGGGCGGCGCGGCGACTCCAAGCGTCTGCCCGGTGGCTCATTTTTGGTCGGTAGCATATATCGATAAGTTTTTGGAATTCCGATCTGATTTTTTTCATAACATCTTAGTCTCGTAAGTTACAAGTGGGACCAAACAAAATTACACCGGAACAATGTGTCCTTCCATGGTCGGGCGTTTATGGGTTAAGACAATGAATAATGCTTGTTTCATTCCATGGTTTTTGACCACCAAAGCGCACAATATGGAGAGGAGAGTTTTGCACAGCGTGTTATTGCCACTGCACTGTGCTTTTTATCATATGGATGCTTCGTAACTTATGATTAATTATTCATCAACAAGAATATCACTTCGCCAGTTGGGGGACGGAGTCGGCAATCTTCAGAGTTTGGCTGCTATCAACACTCACGAGCTTGGCCCATATGCAACATGACTCATTTGAAACAAGTCAGCAGCTGAAGCATGACTCGATCCGAGGGGCGTCGCTTCAGGGGAGGCTGGAAGGTGGTGGTCAAGATCGTTCCGGCCGGAGTCCGTTCTTCATATCTACAGTATTTAATGATCCACAGGGTTGTTCTCCAAATCCCTGGCTGACTCTCCAGGCCCCAAAACCTTAACTGCCCTTAACTATTTTTTTTTGTAGTGACGTCACTGATTCTACTTAAAAGACGGCCTGAGTTAGAACATGAATAATCCGGGGCAACGATTCTCAGAGAAACTCTCTCATCCAAATATTATTCGAATGTGATATATGTCCAAAATGAGAGATGACCCCATCTAAAATCCAATTTAAACTGAAACATAGCCCAATTGAACCTGATAACTGAAACAACCCAACGGAAGCCTAACCGTTACCTGGAGAGGAAAGTGTGTTTTATGCCATATCATAGTCCCGTCGGAAACTGGTGGCCAAATTAAACGCATACCCAACATGAGATTTGGCAGCATATTAAACTGCACTGGAAACGAACCGGAAACCGGACTGGAAATCGGACTGGAAACCAGACTGAGAACCAGACTGGAAACCAGACTGGAAACCAGACTGGAAGTTTTTAGGCACTGCCAAGCCATTATTCCCGAATTGTACGCGGTGCACCAAGCATCTTTATAGTCTGTTCATGAAGACCTATGGAGTTCACGGGTATAGAGATACTCAAGCCAGGTCGTTCATTCCTCTGACTGAAATGCAAATGTTCCTCATTTCCTTGGCATTTGGGCAAGTGTTTGTAAAAATGATCGGTAACATGCAACAGTATCTATTTGAGGATTAAAATGATTCGATTTGGAAGTTGTAACTTGTATCACAACAATCCCTGGTTAGTAATTTAGTTTAGCCCTAGGTATATATGTTAGGTATGTATGTACGTACAAACGTACATAGCTTCGTTCACATCCGTTCATTCAGGAACGATAGTCATTCTGTAGTATACCACCATCATTTTGGGGGTTAGGGAATCTTTTATTATTATTGTTTGTGGTTCAATAATTTTTGTAAAGTTGAGACGGAGTTCTAGGGCCTTGGGTGAGTCACTATTAGTTGGAACCTGACGTTGACTGTGATGTGAATGCGTGTCTTTTTCTTTGATTTAATTGATCCTAAAATAAATATTTTGGTATGTGGTCGATCAGGTTTACAAGCATCTTGGTAATCATGTCAAAAACCATCCAAAAATGTCAATGATTATTTTAGCACAATATGACCTGAGGGATTTCGCTTCGCAGCCCATTCAGTGCAATTCTTACTATCACGAACCAGCAACAAAAAAGAATAACAACATGCCAAAGTCTTACCTGAATAGACGGCAGATATCACCAGCAGCAGCACCAGCAGCAATGGGCGCCCGTGAGCCCTCATGATGGATGGGCTGAAGTCTCTCCTTCCACGGAGAGGCAGCCCCTATAGCCGCCGGACTCACCGGCTGTTCGGTACTTGCACCAGACAAGAGCAGCGGCTGCAAGGCTTAATGATAGATGCACCTCCGTCCGGCACCGGGGCTGGGAGACACAGCTGGGAGATACAGCTGGGAGACACAGCAAGGACACACAGCCGCGGCAGCAGACACTGCGGACTGACGTCGGTCTCCGTCACTAATCCGGCGATAGAGGAGACGTCGCTAATCGTCGGCCCGCTGACGGCGTATCGAGGTGATACGGCCCGATAGCCGCTATCTACATCCTACAGCGGACGGCGGCGGCCGCGAGACGGAACCGCAGTGAAATGTACCCGTGTACCGGGAGGACGCCGTCGAGCTGATTGGTGTCATGTCTAGTCCCCGGGCCACTCCAATAGATACGGTAGCGATTGATATGTTAACTTTTATCAGTGCATTAATCGTGATGGTCATGGTCTTTGTCCGTGTCTGAAGAACGGTTAATAAAGGACGTTGAAAAAGTAGGCGGTGTTTGCTTATTTTCTGCATTAGGTGTCATTACTGCAATACTACATAAAGTCAATAAATTAATCCAATTCCAATAGCGTCCGTCAATCTCGCAGACTGAAGGAACGTTGTTCTATCCCTGGTCATTTTCAACCAGCATTTGCAGCTTCCATGATGTGGTAAACGTGCGCTTGATTTGCCTCGCCTTCACAGTGTGTTACGCTTGGTAGCTTGTTATCGGTTCGGGGGAAGGTGCCGCAGGTGGCGCTAGTATCGAACCGGGAGAACCAGGGTCCCAGTCGCACCTCTGAGCCACATGCATTCATCTACGGACTCGAGTTTCACCAATCAATTAAATCATCTCGACAATATACTTTGACGTTCCCAGTCAAAATTCTGATGTTAGCTCAGCTCATGCTGTAATGAGTGGCCTGCGCGGAGATCAGTTTACGGTGAATGGAATTGTATTGTGTCTGTTGTGATTGGTGGAGCCTATTAGTGATCCAGACGGGTTGTTCGTCAAGTTACTGTATTCTCTTAGTTATTTAATCGCCAGGTAACAAATAATTCTACGCAGTCTTTGTTAAGATGTCTGTTTGAAAGGGGAACTATTTAAACAGAAGTCCTATTTCCCGTCTAAATATGCTCTTCTGAGAAGACGATAAGCTTTAATTTGATTTTTACATTTTGCAGTTAAACATTTTGATCAAATTAGAATGCTGGGTGCTGGGCGTTGGTCGTTTTGGTCTTTTCGTTTATGTACATACATACATACATACACTATCCCGCTCGCTAAATGTGATGCATCGGATAAATATCGGAAGTTACGCTATGTATATACCTTTTAATAACGATTCGACCGAGCCCCAACGGTAGCGGTCCATCGTGTTAACATATAGAAGAAAACATAAAATGGAAATAACAATTGAAAAAAATTAATGGCTTGGGCCATATAAATGCTTCAAAAGAAATTGAAAACATATTGTGTAGAGATGAATAAATTTCGATATTTGAAACAAATAATTAGATATGGGTGATTTATTAACCCAAGTTAATGTCGTTTCCTTAACACGACACCACATGCATTATGTTCAATATCGCTATCTTTAATTTTCCAGCACACCTTCACACGACCTTAAAGTCTGAGAGTTCTGAGGGGTCAGGCTTAATCCTATTACTGTCCGGGGGGGGGGGGGGGAGATTCGCCTCTCCTGAAGGTTTTTTTGTCGCCCACTGAACATTTGTTGATATGCCCAGGGCTTCAAACCTGGTGCCCTTTCCTGATCTTTTATTGCCATCCAATGGTGTGTTTTTAAATTGCATCAGAAGGGATGGTCTAGAACCATTTCATTGGGGAGGAGGGGGCATGTTGGGGTATTTTTTACTGAATTCCTTCACATGGTTAATAACTCGTGGATAGCTGACTTTTTAAACTTCGCCCTGTTTGCGGGGGGGGGGGGACTTTTTTGATCCCCTGTCGGATTTTTTACATATAGCAAAAGACGGCGGCGCAAATTTTGCACATTGGATATTCATTCTGCATATTGTGTGAAAATTATAACATACTGTCATGTCGGGTCAGGTCACCAGGTCACATCAAGTGACCTGATCTAAACAAAATATTTGCGGTCGTGCTCAGCCCACAGGGCTTGTGCGAGATATTTGAAACCTAGCGTATTGTATAGGGGAACCATCACCTATAGTTATTTTATTTCATACTTTTATATCGGTAACTTAATTGGTTAGGTCAGTTCGTGACCTCTCCATGGTACTCGTAAGTTAATGGGAAATATTCAAATGCTTTCTTTTCAAGGATGCGCATAAGATGAGTCTAATTCTTTCTGCATCACAGTACCTTATACAAATTTTGGATGACCCAGATGTTTTTTTTGATCAGTGGCCCCTTGCCCCTCAGATGACCTCAGTTTTCCGAGCTCACTTACATTTTTTGATTTTTTTTGAAATTTTTCCGAGCTCACCCATGTGCAACATGACGTATTTGGGGCAACACGTAACCTTGACAGAAGGTCAAATTTTGAAGTTGACCTTACAATGTGAACATGTAGGTGTTTCGAAGCGGCCTTGGCGACAGGAGCCCAATGGTACGAATTCATTATTGTCTTAGATGCAATATGTACGAAATGATTCCCGAAAAATAACAGAAAACGGCCATTTTGACATTCCATGACCTCTGGAGACCGAAGTATTGACTTGATGTCAAATTTGTCAGCAACTATTGAAAGAACGTTTCGAGAGCTTTCTGATATTTTTCCGTTTCTTCCCAGCTATCATAGTTCCCGAGATATGTGTTTCTAGAGCAAATTTTCCAGAAAATGTGAAACTTTGACCTTAATGACTTCTGGTGACTGCAAAATCATTATCAGGGAAAATGACCTAAGCTATTAGGAATGTCCTTGTCAGTAGTCATTGATCAATTTTCTCGCGTCTTTCTGTCCCTCTTATAGTTTTCGAGTAAGTGGGGGATTATTATGATCCCAACCAACCAGGGAAAAGGTAACTTGGAGGCACACCGGAACGCAGGTTAAGCAAAATATTAGCAAAAATATGATCTGGTAGACTGCACCGGTAGACAATTGAATGTTCCTATAGATGGCTATCTTGTACTGTCAAAATGTTGGTTTCGCAATTCAAAATCCTTGGAAAAATATTTTACTTTGATTATGCATGATTTTTTTTAATCGGAAACTTCCTAAAGCTTCCGCGAGATAACATACTATATAATTTAAATACAAACTTCCAAACCAACGTCTTCATATTTAGTGACTTAAGGTAAGGTCAAGTGCGCGACCTCCCCATTATTGGTAGGCAAAGATGAAACAGTCTAATCCCGAGACAAGTCTGGGCCACCATCCTCTGCCCTATATGAGACCATGGTTTCGAATAGTGTTGATGCTTACCGTGGCACTTGGCGCTTGCCGCTGGAGGGGTATCGGAAATAGTTTATTCGCAAGAGCTCCGCAACGGCTGGGTTGATTGAATTCAAATTTGGTGAGTGTGTGTGTGTGTGTGTGTGTGTGTGTGTGTGTGTGTGTGTGTGTGTGTGTGTGTGTGTGTGTGTGTGTGTG